>ML681984.1:45399073-45542673 GCA_007922195.1 Podocnemis expansa
GGAGGAAGGTGACATGTTGTTTCGGAACGCTTTGTTCCGAAACAACATGTCCGAACAGGGCTGTTTCGAAACCTCTGGTTTCGAAACAACCCTGTTTCGACAGCCAACGAGGTTTAAGTTGTTTCGGGAGGAACACGGCCATTTCGAAACAAGCTGTTTGCTTGTTTCGAAATGGCCGTGTGTCGTGTGGCCATGGCACTTCTTATTTCGAAACAATCTCTGTTGTTTCGAAATAAGAAGTGTGTGTGGCCATACCCTTTATGTTTAAATAACTGCCCAAAAACTTCATTAGGCACTGCCTCATGGCCTTCCAGAAGGTGGAGAGTGGCTTTTGTGGGAACTCTGAAAGCAAGCCAGCACAAAGTAAAAATAGTTCGTACTGTTCCACCCTGAACTGCAAACGTTCATCTTGCCCTTCTGGATCTTTCAGTAACCTCAGAGCGTGGTTCATAAGAGTGGTGCCATGTCTTTGGCTGTCGGTCATACTCAACAAAGACTGTGGAGGAGGGAACTTTAACACTTGTTAGCTCAGAGATGAGAAGTGAGTCCTGTATTTGAAATAAAGCCTTTGTGACAGTTTGGGTAGAAGAAATGAGAGAGCTGCTTGATATTATGCCATTGAATGTGGTGCTGTCTTGGTGTGTGGCAGCTGCCTGGGTAGAATCAGACACTACAGATCTCCATTTACATCCATCTCTGGCAACTTCTTCCAGTTCTTTATGCTAATGTGTTTGCTTTCCTCAAATGCCTTTTCAAAATGTCATTTATAACACAGCTTTTACCCTCCTCCGCCATGTTTCTCTTCGTTCAGTTCACCACAGAGGAAAATGTTTGGCTTGCTGATCCCACATAGGCATAGCGTGTCCTGTCTGTCTCAGGCCTTGTCTATATTAGAAAGTTTTGTCGGCAAAAGATGACTTTTGCCAACAAAACAATCCGTTGCATACACACCGCAGTACTTGTTCTACCAGCAAATCCGCCCTGTTGTGCCAATAGAATATCGCTGGTGCGAGATGTATAGAGCCTTCTTTGCAAATGTTTGTTGTAAAAGAATCAATGACGACACTAATGCAGTTTTCATAGAATCATAGGGTTGGAAGGGACCTCATGAGGTCATCTAGTCCAACCCCCTGCCAAGAAAAGCAGGACCGCTCCCACTAAATTATTCCCGCTAGAGTTTTATCCAGCTGGGCCTTAAACATCTCCAAAGACGGAGATTCCACCAATTGTCCTTTGGCCTTTCTGATTTTATCCCTGCAGTCCTGAGCAATATTTTATATGCCTCCTTAGTCATCTGTCCAAGCTTCCTCTTCCTGTAAGCTTCCTTTTTATGCTTAGCTCAGTGCAGAGTTCTCTGTTACGCCACACAGGGTGCCTTCCACATTTGCTGTTCTTCCTGCTCATTGGAATTGTATCTTCCTGTGCCCTTAGCAGGGTTTCTTTAAAATGCAACCAGCTCTCTTGGACACCTTTCCCCTTCAGATCAGCCTCCCAAGGGATCTTGCCCATCAGTTCCCTGAGGGAGCCAAAATCTGCTTTTCTGAAGTCCAGGGTCTGTGTTTTGCTTCTTTCCTTTTTTCCATTCATCAGCATCTTGAACTCTACCATCTCATGGTCACTGCTGCCCAGGTTGCCATTAACTTCTATGTCCCCAATCAATTCTCTGTTTGTGAGCAGCAGGTCAAGAGGTGCAAGGCCCCTAGTTGGTTCCTCCAGCATTTGTACCAGGAAGTTGTCATCAACACTTTCCAAAAACTTCCTGGATTTCCTGTGCACTGCTGTATTGGCCTCCCAGCAGATGTCAGGGTAATTGAAGTCCCCCATGAGAACCAGGGCCTGTGATCTGGAAACTTCTGCCAGTTGTCCATAGAATGCCTCATCCACCACCTCTTCCTGGTGTGGTGGTCTATAGCAGACACTCACCACAACATCCCCCTTTTTGCTCTCTTCTCTAAGCTTAACCCACAGATTTTCAACTGCCTTGGTTCCACTTCCCATAATAGAGCTCTGAGCAGTCATAGAGCTCTATTACATATAGTGCTACTCCTCCGCCTCTTCTTCCCTGCCTGTCCTTCCTGAACAACTTATACCCGTTCATGGCAGAGCTCCAGTCATGCAAGCTATCGCACCATGTCTCTGTTATTCCAATTATATCATAGTTCCTTGTTTGCGCCAGTACTACCAGTTCTTCCTGCTTGTTTCCCAGTCTCCTTGCATTTGTGTACAGGCACTTAAGATACCAGGCTGATTGCCCTACTTTTCCAAGTCGATTTTCAGTTCTGTTACGTCTACCTCCTTGTATTTTCTCCTGGGATTGTCCTCCCGCACCTGCCTCAGGTATTAAAACTTCATTAGAACATGTAACAATTATTTGATTGTCTCCCCCCCCCCATGTTCCAATCACCTTCTCTTTTATCCCTGGTGTGACAGTCCCCGTTCCCCCCAAGTTCCATCCCTTCCCCCAGGTCTCCCACATTGTCATTTACCTGTGGACTTTGGTCTCCTTCCCCCTTCAAACCTAGGTTAAAGTCCTCCTCACTAGGTCAGCCAGTCGACATTCAAATGTGCTCTTCCCATTCCATCTCTGCCTAGCAGTCCTTCCTCCTGGAACAGCATTCCGTGGTCAAGGAAGCCAAAGTCCTCCTGACAACACCATCTTCGCAGCCAGGCGTTCACCTCTAGGATGCATCTGTCTCTACGCAGGCCCATACCCTTGACCGGAAGGATCGAGGAGAACACAACTTGTGCTCCGAACTCCTTCACCCGCGCTCCCAGAGCCCTGTAGTTACCTTTGATCTGCCGAGGATCATCTCTCGCAGTATCATTGGTTCCCACATGGATGAGAAGCATGGGGTAGTAGTCTGAGGGGTGGATGATTTTAGACAATCCCTCTGTTACATCTCGGATACGGGCACATGGCAGGCAGCATACCTCTCTAGAGGCCTTGTCAGGGTGACAGATGGGTGCCTCCATCCCCCTCAGAAGTGAGTCCCCAACTGCCACAACCCTACGTTTCCTCCTAGCTGTGGTGGCTGTGATCCACCCAGCCTCAGGGGTGCATGGCGTTTCCTGTTCCACCTCGTCCATCGTCTCTAGTGCTGCGTAATGGTTCTTCACCATAATATTTTCTGTTGCATTAAATGGGATCCAAAATGTCCCACAATGCCACGCCTGACCACTCTCATCTTCTGCTTGCACTCTGCTGCTCTGCAGTGACCAGCCCTTGATGTTCTAAGTACCAGGAATTTTTTAAATGTTCTTGGTTCTGCTTCCTGTTTGTTGAGCGTGGGGAGCTAGCATCTCATGTTCTCAGGTGACAAGGGTGGCTCCATATGCCAAACACTTTTCTGCCTGGAGCACAGCACAGCTGCTGGAGCTGACAGGCATGTGCGAGAGTCTGCTGTGAAGGCCTAGCTCCGTTGTAGCCAAAAGAATTTTGATACATAGGGACAGATATCGGAAGACAGGCGCCTGGGCTTGCTGAATTACTGCTGTGACTCAGTCCGGCCATTTTTATGTTGTGAATTTCCCTGTCTTTCTGAGGAGATGAAGGGCTGTGTAGAGGGCCTACAGGCAGCAGAGCTGGCTGTGGGGCTAGGTTATGAAGACTCTCTCAGGCTTGCCTGTTGAAACTCTTCCACCGAGGTGTGCTTTGGGAGGTGCAAAGGGTGAGGGTCCCAGAGTCGCATAGCGAGTTGTGGCTGTTGCTGTGTCAAATTCCCTTGCCACAGGCTGTCGGGGTTGAAAAGGGCTGTTATGCAGCCCCTTTTCAGGGGCTTGCTTACACTGCTGGAGTTGTGTGGTCAGGCAGCCTGTCCCTGCAGAAACTTTCTTTTTTGTTAAGAATTGGATGAACATTTCCTCCCCATCACCCACCAGCCCATCACCTCTGTGGGACAGGGGTTAGTTTGCATGCTTAGCATGCGGCTGCTGCAGGGTCAAGCTGTGCTTTAATGTTGCAAAGGCCCCTTTCTTTCCCTAAGCTGATGTGTGTTGATGGCACAATTGCCTTCCTTTTTTGCCTCTTGAATCAGTTCCACATTATGAAAATGTGACTTTGTCCAGTGGAGATGGCAGCAACTTGCATAGGCTGGTTATTAGTTTAGGTGCCTGGGCTGTGGCAGTTGCAGGCTCAAGGTCCCTGGTATTGGTCCTCTCATGCTAGGTATCTAGTGATGGGGGTGGGATGAGGGGGCCATGCTGATGCTAAACTATGTTTGTTAAATGTGAGGCGGACAAAGGCCGAGCTGTGGTTTCCCATGTGGTTCTGTGTTTTGTCCAGTGTGCAGGAGATACAGGTTTGAGCCTGCCCTGATGACAGGGCTGTCACCTCTGTGATGTAGCCCTGGGAGGCGCCTGCCTCTTTTGCCCACAGGAGCTATTCCACTTAAGTTAAATGTGTTTTGGATAAGGTCAGCAGCTAGCTCTCTCTAGGCCAGTGGTTAGGATATGCACATAAGCTACTGGGTCAAGTCCTCGTGGTACCTGTTCAGCAGCAGTGAGCACTGGGTTTTTCCACTCTCTGTGGTCCACATTCGTCTGAGCCTATCTTTTGCAAGCTCCATTGTCATCTTGGAGGAGGCTTCATCAGGGGTTGCCCACCAGCGACTCTTTCTTAGGAGATGGGTGGGGCCCTAGCTCATGCATCTCAATGGTGCCCTGGAGTCTGCTGCAGCTTAGGTGTGTATCCTAATCACAGCAGGCAAAAGTATGCATGGGGAGTTTTGGCACACAGTTATATTAATTCTTTGTGGAAAAGAAGCAAGTGGGCCTGCAAAAACACATCTTCTCCCCGCCACCCCAGCCAGGCAGGAGATTTAAACCAGAAGTAAGCAAGGCCCAAAGCAAGCATTCTAACCCCCACAGCATAGAGGTGTGCGTGGGAGGATCTCTTGGTTCCAGTTAATATGTAGTTGAAGAGGAGCCACCTCAACAGAAAAGGCTCAGCCTGTCACTTAAGAAGCAGGATTTGAAACATTTGCCCCAGCACTAGACTGACTCAAAGCACAGGCCTAGAGAAGATGGTAGGTGCTAGTGCCATGTACTACCCAGTTTCCATTTACGTATAGAATGCCAGTGGTCCACCTGCACGAGGAAACACTGAGGGAGCTAGCATGTTGGACTAGGAGCTAACCTATGACTTATGCCATTCACTTTACAGGTAAGTGACCAAGGTTCACGTCCGGTCTCAGCAAGCATAAAGGATGAGCGAAGGCCCAGGCCTGAATGGGGTGTGTTGGAGCTGTGGAGAGAGGCTGGAGAAAGAGGAATCAGCTGTGCACCATTGTTGCACAGGGGAGGATTGCTGGAAGATGCTAGGTAACCTTGATTGGTGTGTATTGCTGGTTTCAACGGGACACTGATGATTTTACTACTTTACAGCTGGATGACTGAAATGAGTAGGATGAGCTGCCAGGGTACAATGACACTTTAACGTTGAGGAGCAGTACAGAGGACTATATAATGTGTTTCTCACTCTTCTGTTTAGTGTGTTATTTTTCCCCACTCTGAAACGGTCTCATATCACCCAGTAAAACACTTCCTTGTTATCCTAGCCTCTCATTGCTCTTCCCAATTTAATCACTGGAAATACATTCATCCTGCAAGATCCCTGACACCTCCCCAGGCCCCAGTCATATAGCTGGGTTGTCTTAGTGGAGCGGGTATCAAACTTATGCCCTGCAGGCTGAATCTGGCCCACCAAGGGAGCTTCTCTGGCCCAAGGAGCTGCTACTGCCTGGGCAGAGCCTGGGCGCTGTCTGCAGCCGCAGGGAACAGCACCCGCCAACACAGGAGACCAGCGGCAGCACTCCAGCCAATCCTTAAGTGCCCATAATGTATGCTTTCTAATCCTTTTAATTAGTCTCTCGACTCCTTGCTGAACCCTCTCCAATTTAGCACCATCCTTCTTGAATTGTGGACGCCAGCAACGACTGCACCAGGGCCAAATACAATCTTTTTCTTAACAAAGAGAAGGGGAAATTGATTAAACACCAACAGGAGGAACAACAGTTTAATAGGAGGCTCTTCAATTGAGTAGTGAATTGTAGAAGCTAGACAAATTGAGGCTAGAAATATGGGGCACATGGTGAAAGTAATTAACGAGTGGATTAATTTACCAAATATTGGATTCTTCATCACTGACTGCTTTTAGAGCAATAGTAGATGTGTCTTCTAAAGATAAACTCTAGGAATTATTTTGGAAAGGGTCTACGGCATGTGTTATACAGGAAGTCAGACATGGTGATCACAGTGGTCCATTATGCCCTTGGATTCTGTGACCTCGCAACCTTGATCCCAAGCATCTTCCTCAACTTCTTAAAAAGATTTGTGTGCCCTGGGCAGGGGCAGGTATGGCTAATGATGGAAAGATGAGCTATGACCAGAAAGAGTGAAGATTGGAATTGTTTCTCTCCTCTAAATCTATTTCTGGGGTATTAGCTGAAGATATCAGAAAAAGATAATGTAAAGACCAAGTGCCAAGAAATCAGACATTGTAAAGTGCAGATAACATGCTTTATTTCAAATAAACAATACTATCTCAAGGAGGTTCAGCAAATACAGCTAACAATAAAATTTACTACTGTGTTATGAGAACTAAAACAAATTGATGTTAAGGGCGCTAATGTGGTCTTACAACAGTTTTCTGGATTTTTTTTAAAACTGTGGTTCATTGCTTTGTTGCCCAAAAATGATAAAATATAATAGAATGCTAACACTACCACTCACACTCACAATCACTGCACCCCAGGAACCTCCGAGAGTCAGTACTGCTGCTGCACTTGAGTACCTAAACAACTTTGTTGAATGAGGGAATGGCCAGGTGATGTTACTTCTTAAAAGCTATTCAGGTAACCAACATGCCAGAAGCAGTACTCAAACGGTGAGTGAACAAAGAGCTGGCCGCATGCACTTTGTTCAAAATAGTGTAAGTCAGTCAGTCCAGAAATAAACGTTAGTGTGACAATCAGAGTCAGTGTAAAACATTGAAGTGCTGCTTACAGGAGGGTAGATGCAAACATCACCAATGCCTTACACTTCTGATTCAACATATATATTGTGCATGTATAAGGTACGATGCACAGTATCATCTCTTAGGTGTATGCAGTCTTCAACAGGGATCCTCTCTACCTGTTGAGGCATTCTTAGACATCAACACTCTGTTGAGGCACAAAAATTAGTTAAATGTTGAGCAGGGTATTCATTTCCTTAGAAACTTTCCCCTACCAACTATTGGTTCCAAAAATTACATTTTAAAAGTCACAAAATAAATGGTACAAAACTCCATAACCGTTAACTTCGGCTATATACAGTATGTACATGTCATTGAAAATATGTTAAAATTCATAAGTCAAATAATAATTGTAAGTCATAATGTATATCTTTAACTTTGTCACATTCAGGTAGGTACAAAAATATTTTTTTTCATATTTACAGATCAGATATTTCAACTTATATGACACTTGTAAAAAGTCAAGTGTAAATAAAACCGATCAAACCCTCTAAATGGATCGGATAGTAATATTCACAGTGGCAGAGTCGGTACCAAATTCATTGCTTAAATTCAGTGTATAAAGTCCACCATCATTCTTCTGAACATCCATGATGATAAGAGTGGTAAGATCTTCGCTAGTTTCAATATGGAATCTGCCTTGCTGTTCCCAACTAGTAATTTTTCTTCCTTTGTAGTACCATGTTATTTCAGGAGTGGGTTCACCCGAAAAGGCACAAGATACTGTGAGAACTTTTCCTTCATCAACACTGATATCAGTTGGAAGAGCTTCAATTTTGGGTGGTACTCCTTTACAAAATGGGAAAATAAGTTTAAAGTTAGTTATTTTCATTAAGAATTATCTCCCTGATGCAAATCTACTCTAAATATTACTTCAGTGATTTGGTATTAGACCTCTACCAATAATTTTATTGCTTACCTCTCAAACTGGATTTAAGCATTCTACTAGTTGAACTCTCCAATTGCGTCAGACTAGATTTCCCCATAATACTGCTGGAGCTCATCTCTACAAAGGATTCTTTCATAGAAGAGGACATGCTTTGGGCAGACATGCTTGCAAATTTCATTTCAGTCATACTGCTACTACTGCTGAATGAAGCCTCTTGTTGAGAAGCAGACATTTGAAATGACTGAGAAGAGAAACTTTCCTGCATACTTGCATCACCACTTGTCCTAAGTACTATCTCTCTTGATGGTTCTTCAATTAGAGCTGTGAAGCACAGTAAATGTAGGAGGAAAAAGCAAAAAGGTCATGTTAGCTGATGAAGTCATGTGATCCGATGCTGACTTTATAGGAGGGAGAAAAGAATATGCTTACTGTTTATAGAAAAACTTCAGTGGACCATAAACATTTCCAATCACTTGATCCAACATGGCTAAATAACTAATAATAATTTATATATGAAATAATAAAGTGGGAAACAGACATTTGATTAGCCTATGACATATACAAAGAAAGGAAAATTACAGCTGCATCAAGGGACATAATTCTGCTGCTTTTTCTGGAAGTAGGTATTTTGATACCTTTTCAGACTAACCAGAAAATTCACCCCACCCCCTGCACTGTATTTAAAAAGAGCTATAGGAACTCCATGCTATTCCTTCACTCTCTTGCTGCACCTATTATTTTTCCAATTTTAAGACCTATCAATCATCAGACTTGTCAGATTTGTCACGACAAGCATAGAGTAAGTGATTACACATTTGCCTAGTTCATATCAGTTAGAATTCTGAAACATTTTCAGGTACTTTTAAATACTGTTTTATAATTTCTTGTTGGACTTCTGTATTCTGGTTAAGTGAACTGTTCTATGGTCATCTAACAAGTGGCAAATATTGCAGCTGCTTTCTCTTTAACATAAGCACAAACATTTATCAACAGCAAAAATACAATCACCCCTTGATGCCAGAAATCTAGATATTCTTGACCTACCAACAAAACAGTTTAATTCAAGTACGAGCAAGAGTAATAGGCTGTTATTTTTTCTGAATGAATTAATTTATTTGATGAAACAGTGGTCACCAGATCAAAGGGGTTAATGCCAAGATCATCACAGTTAAGAATGTTCACTGTTTGCTGTTGACACTCCTCTGCTATTTTATTTGTAAAATGTAAATTATACTGTACTTTTCGTAACAGAAATAGAAACATGTTAAACACTTAAATTAACACCACTCTACAGATTTTGTTGCATCTAATTCTACTAGGCAGAAAGTTCTAGTCATTCAAAACAACAAGATGTAAAGAACAAACTTACGGTGTACAGTCAGGGATGCTGTTGCAGAGCACTGTCCGTGGTAATTTTTAGCTTTGACTGTATATTTTCCACTATCATTCACTGCAGCGTTTAGAATATTCAGAGAATATATAGTATTTGTACGATTTACATTGATTTTTGATGAAATGGCAATCTAAAAAGGGAAACAAGTTTTTTTATTATGATCAATTGTATCAAGAATTTTTAATGCAATTTTTAAAGCTAATGTGTAGGTAATTACTTACTGGTTGGTTATTCTTAAACCACTCAATTTCAGGAGAAGGATCCCCAGAGATTTCACAAGTGAACAATACATCTTGCCCTTCATCAATGTTTTGAGATTTGGGTTGTGTGATGAAGGCTGGTGCATTTGAGCGCTCATCAGCAAAGGTCATATCAAACTGGCATCTGACAATGCCTTGGTCAGTTTTACCTTCACAGGTAAGTATTCCTTCCTCCTTATGACTAGCTTTTTTGATGGTTAGAGTGTGATCACTTCCAGACACACCATATCTGTAATCTTCTGAGTTAGGTAGCTCCATTCCATTCAGCACCCATTTCACTTCAGATGCACCAGCAATGTTAGCTTTCAGAGTAACTTTCTGACCTTCAGACACAGTCATTTTAGTGGAAGAAGCTTTAATTTCTGCATATGATCTTTTGGCTTCTTCAGTAACTACTGACTTTTTAACAATTTCTTCTTGGACCAGTGCCTTTTCTTGAGTTGCCACTTCTGATTTCTTCTGGGTAGAAATTTTCAGTGCTTCAGCCTCTTTTTCAATAGATTTGGGCTTTTCAGTCATGCTTGACACCTGGGAATAGATTCTTTTAAAAACTTGGCCAACAAGTTGGAAGTTAGTTTTAGATACACCACCTTCTCCAATGATTTCACAGGTATATTCACCTTGATCAGATTCTGTAAGGTTATGGATTTTGAGTTCATAGGTGCCATCTGCTGAATAGTGAAACATACAGTGGCTGTCTTCTTTCAGTTTCTTGCCATCTTTATACCAGGATACTTCTCTGACACTTAAGGCACTACTTTCAGCTGCACAGGAAAACTTTACTTTATCTCCACAAGCTTCCACTTTCAGCTGCTGAGTTATCTTGGGAGGAGTAATAGTTGGTATCACAACTGTCTCTGCTGGAGCTGTCTTGCCTTCTGGTGCTGATTTACCTTTTGTGTGAACAGGAGATGGTTCAGGGGATTTCACACGTTTAGGTGATTTAACTGGCTCTGGAGATTTCACGCGAGGTGGAGGAGATTTGACTCTTGGGGGTGATGTAATTGCTTTTTCAGGAACCCTCGCTCTTTGTACAGTCAAAGTGAAGTGTGCTTCCTGCCTTCCTTCAGAGTTTTCTACCACCAAAAGGTAGCTTCCTTCATCTGAGGTCTGGACAGAAGAAATCTCAAAGGTAGATTTGTATTGTGTTCGTGTGACTTGGAAGCGCCTGGAAGAAACAATGGCTTGACCTGCATGTAACCATGTTACTGTTGGTGTTGGTTCACCATCAATGTCACAAGAAAATCTTGCGGTTTCCCCTTCAGAGACAGTGATTGACCGTGGTTTTGTTAATATTGTTGCTGGAAGAGTGGTCTTATACTTCTTGTGTACAGATCTTTCCTCCAAAGATTTTTCTTCAGCTGCAGTGAGTTTCTTTTCAGCAGAAGCATAGTGTTCATACGAAGAGAGTGATTCTCTTGTCTCTGTCATTTCTGATTTGACCTCTCTTACTGAAGAACTAGCCTCTGTTGCAGATGTTTTCTTAAATGAGGAAATAGCATAAGCCTCTGTCTTTGTTAAGTCAGGAAAAATGGATCTTGGTACTTCCTCATCTCTGCGCTGGGAAGAGTAGGTAGTATAGTCTCCTCCTGTAACATCTAATGTTGCATAGTCAGAGCATTCTCCTTTGTAGTTTGTGCAAACAACACGGTATGTTCCGCTGTCCTCAATATGGCAGTCAAGAATCTCCAAAGTTAATACTCCGCTGGTATTAGTAAAATGTATCTTATTGCTCTCTTGGATTTCAACACCATTATGGTACCATTTCACTTCAGCTGTTGGTTTTGACTGGACATTCAAAATGAACCTGGTATTATGGTTGCATGGCACACGATGAGAGCGCATTCTCAGAGTGATGCGAGGAGCGTGGTCCAAGGTGAAAGGCTGCTGGGTCAGAACTTCATATTTCCGTTCCATTGTTTTCTGAGTTTTCAAAGCAGCTTTCATGGACTCATACCTGGAGAAGATATCAAATCTTGCCATCCTTTCAAATCGAGAGAGTGATCTTTCACTAGTCACTGGGCTTGGTGAACGTGGCCGAGTTCTTTCTGGTGTAGGGGATCTCCTTTCAGTTTCTTCTGCAGGCCGTGAGCGGGGCCGAATTAATTCAGACACTGGGCGCATTAATTCAATGTAAGTTGGAGAAAGAGATCTTCTCCTCCTTAGTAGCCTTGAGGGTGGTGAAAATTCTCTTTGAACATGTTCCACCATTTCTAGTTCTTTTTCTTCTTCTTCTGATGTAATCTCAGTTATTTCTCTCTGTCTCCTTCTTCTCACTCTACTCTCTTCTTCCTGTGCCATACGCTCAAGCTCGCTCTTGTATTCAGAGAGTCGCTGAGTTGTGATAACTGGACGAAGCAATTCTTCATCCTCTCTCTCATCCATTATTTTCTGTCTTTGCTTTGGTGGCCTATAGGCAGCCCTGTCATGGCGCTGACGGAGTTCCGCATAACTTGCTCCAGTTTCAGCTTTAGATGGAATGTGATAGGTTGAGTACCTCAGCTCTCTTCTTCTGGCTTCCTCTGTACTGACCTGTTCCCCTGCTGAAGAATAACGAAGGGCCGACAGCTCAAAACGTGGAGGGCTTCTGCTTGGTGGTGAAGCTGAAAAACCTAACTCAAGTTCTTCTTCAAGGCGCAGTCTTTCCTCTTCAATTCTCTTCATTGCTAAATAGTCATCAATAGGCAGAAGTAATTCCTCATCTGACAAGTCACTAAGTGATCGCCTTCTTGGTCTATAATAAAGCTCATAATCAGGAGATGGTGTGCGGCGACGTGCTGGTCTCACGATTTCAAGGTCATCTTGTGACAGCTTTGGTATGCGCCATTTAGGTTTATACTGATCAGAAATGCGTGGGAGTGGCATCACATAGAACTGTTCCCATCTAGAAAGGCGAATACGCTTAGGCCGTTTCTGAACAATTCTATCCAGTTTTCCTGGCATTTCATACTGGTCTCGCAGTTTCTTGTACCACTTCATATCTGACATAGGCACAAATTGTTTAATTGTCTGATCTTCTTCAAGAGCAGTACGTACATGCCTGCGAGGCTCTGGTATCTCATATGGCATGCGAAGTCTTCTTTCTTCCTTCTTTTCTTCCTTCTGAATTTCATATTCACCTTTGACAGTCTTAGTACTTACTGCTGGCTTATACAGGATGGCAGCTTCTCTTAGAGCTTCCTGTGCAGCTTGTGTTAGTGGAACAGTTTCAGTCGCAGAAAGGATTTCTGCCATTCTTAGTGTCTTATCAATTTGTTTTTGCACACGCTTTTCCCGCTCTTCCTCTGTCTTGTATTCATGCTTGACATATGTCAAACGTTCTACTTTTAGGTAAGCCTGACAACTTGTTGATCCAGCACTGTTTGTAGCAGTTACTCTATAATAACCACTGTCTTCTGGTAAAGTATCTCTGATGTGCAAAGCATAGTAATCCAAGCCTTCATGAACAATTTCAATGTTGGGACTGCATGACAGAGGCTGACCATCTTTCTCCCATTTCAACATTGGTTTTGGTACACCAGATACCCTTATTTCAAAGCACACACTTTGGCCTTCTTGGCATTCTGCATTTGCTAATAGTCTTTTGAACATTGGTCTTAACGTGTTGTCTGCTGGAGGTGGGTGTGGAATTACAGTTAGCTTAGCTTTGCAACTGTCATCACCATATTTGTTGCATGCCAAAACACTATATTCAGCAGCATCATCCTCAGTGACATTATGGATGGTAAACTGATAAAGACCTTTGTCAGATTCAAAAGTATATTTCCTATCGTCATCACCTGGTTTGATTTTCTGACCTGATTTGAACCACGTTACTCGAGGTTCGGGGTGGACAGTTATAGTTACGCCGAACCTGACATTTTCTCCAACATAGGCAGTGCGGTTATACAGAGGCAGAGTAAATTCTGGTGGCTTCTCTAGAAGTCTCATAGCATCCACCCGTCGTTTCACTTTCTTAACTGTTCTGTACCTGTAATACTCAGATACTTCTCTCACACCTTTAACAAACAGCTCTGCATAGGAGCTATCTTCACCATAGTCATTTACTACCTTGCATCTGTAGGTACCATCATCAGATTTAGTAACGTCTTTGACGTACATGGTTGCCATGCCATCCTGGTAGCTGATTTCATACTTTTCATTGTTCTCCAATTGCCTGAGACCAAAATACCAGGTCACTTCTGTGGACTGATCATAATTTTCAATCTTACATGTGTATTTGGCATGCCCTCCTTCTTCTACAACAGCATGCATTATCTGCCCACAAAGGGGGCCAATGTCAATTGATGCAACTTTTACTTTGGCAACTGTAACTCCTCTCTGAGATCTAACTGCACCACCACAGGAAATACGAGCTACTGACACAACCATATTCCATTCTTTCTTCACAAGAGTCTGGTAGTACCGCCTATGTCTTAATGTCTTGATGACTTTGATGCTGATCTTCTCCATCTTCTGTTTCAGCCATGGATGATTAAGTGCTTCAACAGCAGTCATACGACCCTTCCTTTCTTTTACTAGCAGGCGATCAATGAAGTCCATGGCCTCAGTGCTTATATCTTTGAATGCTTCATCATCAAAGTTGTATTCAGCACTGATGATATTTTCAATAGTCTGTTGGTATGTTTCAGCAATGAAAGGATTAATACCACTTAGAAGTATATACACTAGAGCACCAAGTGACCACATGTCAGTTGCTGTGCTGACCACATCATGTTGATGGACTTCGGGTCCATAATATTCAGGAGAGGTGAACTGAAGTCTAAAGTTATCACCAGGCCTCAGCTGTCTAGCCTGACCAAACTCAATAATTTTAATTATGGAGCTTCTTCTTGTGAAGTAAATTATATTCTCTGGCCTAATATCGAAGTGTCCAATGTTATGACTGTGTAAGAATTCAAGTGCTCCACAGACTTGGCGTACATAGTTTACTATTTCTCTTTCACTCAATTCAAATGAGGCTGTGCTAATTCTTTCAAAGATATCAGCTCCAGATATGAATTCAAAGATCATGACTAATTCTTCTAGGCTCTCAAATGATTCATGAAGATACAAGATGTTTCTATGCCTAGCAATGTTTAGGATGGAAATTTCTTTCTTTACTAAAACTTGGTCAGCTCCCTTTACTTTAACAAATTTGGCCAGGAAGGTCTTCTTGGAAGTTGTGTCAACACAGCGGTGTACAATTCCAAAATGCCCACGTCCAAGCTCTTCAGCAATCACATATTTGTCATAGAGTTCCTTTGTAGAAGAGTGAGATGCTTTAACTGTTGTGATTTCTCTAGTTTCATCAACTTCTTCATCATAGTTCAGCATTCTTGTTTTATCTTCTTTCGTTATAATTGGCTCTGTAGGTTCAGAAGGCTGACTTTGCCCAAATTTATTCTCTGCAATTACACGGAACTGGTAACTTGTCTTGCCGAAAAGGTTTACCACGGTGTAACGAGTATCACGAGCTTGTGCAACACGAATCCATCTCTCTGCTGTAGTAGCACGTTTCTCAATAATGTAGTTTGTGACTCTGCTTCCACCATCAGTTGCTGGAGCAGTCCAGATTAAGTTGACTGAATCCCTTGAAATATCACTTACTTTCAGTCCCCTTGGTGGATCAGGTACATCAGCCACATCTAGTTCAACTGTTTTTTGATCAATGCCAAATCTATTTTTAGCACACACAATATAGAAACCTGCATCTTTTCTCTCTACCCCATTTGGAAAAACTAGAGAGGTGAATGATCTTGTAACAATAACTTGATAATGTCCATTATTATCGATGAGATCTTGTCCCTTCTGCCATGTAATCACTGGATCTGGTTTGCCACTGAATGGAATCTTGATGCTGACCACTTCACCTCGGAGAGCATGAACAGCTCCCATACCTTCAAGATTTTTGGGCAAGTGAATCTTAGCAGGAACTGTATGTAGCGGAAAGAAAAAAGATCCTATCAGTACAAACAATATTTTAAATAAAACACAGCAGCACTATTCTAAACTCTGGAAACTTAAAAAAGAATTTGAGTCAAGCATCAAAATACTTTATTTACCTTCAACATCCAAAGAGGCAGTGCCAGACACAGATCCTCCCTGGTTGGTAGCTCTAACTTGGTAGACAGTGGCATCATCATCTGTTGCATTTGTAATGACCAGCTGGTGATATCCACCTTTAAATTCTTGTATCTTAATCTTTTCACCATCTGGCAAGATCTCTTTACCCTGTCTAAACCATTTAACAATAGGCTTTGGATGACCAGTGACCTTGCAAACAAATGTGGCAGTGGCTCTAAATTTCACATTCAAGTTTCTTAGTTCTTCCTTGAAATGTGGTGCTTGAACTGGTATATCAGATTTTGGAATGACTGGCAGTGATACATCACTCCATTCACTTTCACCACCTAGATTTTCACATTTTACACGGAAGTCATATTCAAGGCCTTCAATAAGATTTTTCACAGAATAGACTGTTTCATGAATTTCTTCTGTTGTTACAGCAATCCATTTGTTTTGTTTCTTTTCACGTTTCTCAAGGTAGTAATTTCTGATCTTTGCTCCTCCATCACTAGCTGGTGGTTTCCAGGATACAACACAAGAATCCTTTGTAACAGCAGTTACTACTGGCTGGCTAGGTTGCCCTGGTTTTTCTGTAAAGGATAAAAAGATTCAAAACATTAAATAAAATTATCTTAGCAATTTTCAGGTATATGTAAATGCAGATTTTGCTGCATGCTTACCAAATGGGCTTTTGATAACAATGACTGATGAAACCTCTAGTGCTTCACTAATGCCATATGTATTCTGAGCAGACACACGGAAATAATAGCCTGCATTTTCAGTTAGGTTAACAATTCTGCATGTTGTGCCAGAAATGCTTGATGATACCAGTTGCCACTCTGTGCCTTCCTTGGCTTCACGTTTCTCTACAACATAATTTGTTATTAAAGCACCTCCATCATCCTCAGGTGGCTTCCAGCTGATTACTACAGAATTTTTCAATAGTGCTTCCACAACAATTGGCCCTGTTGGTTTATCTGGTTTATCTAAAAAAGGAAAATATAGCATTTTAGTTATCTACCAGTAAGTATTTTAGAGTATAGTATTCAACAAAATTATTAGAAATAAAATTGATACCTTGTATTTCCACATTAACTATAGTGTCAACTGTTCCAAATATGTTGCTTAATTGTACTTTGTACTTCCCAGCATGGACCTTATGCTGAACATTTTTAATGACAAGATGAGTATAGTGCTCTGTGTTCTCAACAGTAACATTTTCTGAGTCTCTCAAAGGTTTTTTGTCATGAAACCAAGTGATAGCAGGTACTGGGCGACCAATGTACACAATATGGAGACGAAGGGTGCCACCCACACCTGCATAATATTTCTCTTTCAGTGGGAATCCAGGGTGGAACTGAGGAGGAGCCTGTAATAGTAGCTTGCCACTAGTTTCAATTTCTCCAACATCATTGGTGGCCATGCAAGTGTAGACACCTTCATCTTCTTGTTCTTCTGTGATTACAGTCAGTGTATGGGTGCGTCCATCCGATGACATTTTGTATTTTCGGCTTTGTGCTAGTTCTTTGCCAAAACGGTACCATTTAATGTCAGGAAGAGGTCTCCCAACAATCTGGCATGTCAACTGAGCTGCTTCACCCAGTTTAGTTGTAACATCCTTCATTCCTTGTCTTATGCCTGGTGCCTCTCCAGCTGTAACAATGAAAGGTTAAAGATCAGAAAATTATTAAATGATCCTCAGATATTACTTTATCTATACATATCTTTCATTTATAGCTGTGGCTAGTTTACACTTAAACCTGCAGACTTATTCTTTAAGACCATATAGCCAACACATAATGTTCATGAGCCCGACATCACAGTCTGCCAGCAGACCAAATATCATTTAATCTGTGACATAAATTATAATGACTAGGATAGTACATTTAAACTTACATGTTAGTTTAGTTTTTACTGTCATAGCTGTTCTTCGAGGTCTACTGACTCCAGTCTCATTTTCTGCAAAAACCCTGAATTCATATTCTGTAGCCTCCAGTAAACCTCCCATTGTGAATTGTCTGTCTTTGACACGTTCTTTATTGCACTTCTTCCATGCACTCTCTCCAGACTGACGATATTCAATCCAGTATCCCAGGATCTCTTTTCCACCATCACATTGAGGCCGTTCCCATTCTAAAGTAATGCTATCCTTAGATATAGAAGTGATCTCAATTTCTCCAGGTTGACTTGGTTTGTCTGTAAATTACAAAGCATTTATAAAAGTTAAATTTCACTTTTCTAAGAATATCACTAAATTGCCTTCAAAATATCAACTAAATCAGTTTCTTACCAAATGGATCTTTGCACACCACTGGTTCAGAAGCAGGGCTTGGTTCGCTCTCACCAATGTCATTTTGGGCAATGATGCGGAACTGATATTCAGCATCTGGAACAAGTCCTGTGACTGTGAACATTGTAGTTGTGATTTGAGTCTTGTTATGCCTAACCCATTTCTCTGTAGATATCTCTTTACGTTCAATGTAATACCCGGTGACACGAGAACCACCATCATCTTTAGGTCTGGACCAGAATAAGTTAACAGAACTCTTTGTGACATCAAGTACTTCTGGTGGATTGCTTGGAGGCTCTGGAGGATCTATTAAAAAAACCCATAATAATCATATAAAGATCTTTTGTGTGTACGTTCATGTGTACACGCATGATTGTACTTTTATAAACGTAAGACATGATAATTAGAAAAATTAATTTTATTTTTTAAATATGTACTCACTCAGAGGTGTCTTTGGTACTACTGGTTCTTCAGATTTCAGGGATTTGCTAACACCAAACTGGTTTTCTGCAGAAACACGGAAGTGATACTCCACATTTTCTTTGAGTCCTTTCACGACTAACGATGTTCCCCTAACTCTGGAATCAACAGTGTACCAGGCAGTCTTGGGTACTTCTCGCCTCTCAACAATGTAACCAATAATATCTGCACCACCGTCGTCGGTAGGAGGTCTCCAGCTTACTCTGACAGAGCGAGTCTGGATGTCATCATACTCAAGTGGCCCTTCAGGTGGATTTGGAATGCCTATCACTCTGACCTGTATATAAACAGCCTTCTTTCCACATTTGTTTTCAAGTACCAAATCATAGGTACCAGAATCTTCTCTTTCTGCATCTTTGATCACAAGTTCACTGTGTGTCTCAGAAGTTGCAATCATTGCTCTCTTGCTGATGTCCTGACCTTCTTTAGTCCATTTGCATATTGGTATGGGCTTACCCTTAATTGGTACTGTAAGCCTGATAACTCCACCTTGTCTCACAAACAGGCCTTCCTGGTATTTATGATCAAGTTCACAATCAGGATATTCTAAAAACAAATCCAACAATCTATGTTAATTTATTTTACAGATATTTTGCAGTGTCTGTTTTATGCAAAACAATCATTTAAGCCTATTTTCAACAAGAACTAACAGCTAAAACATCTTACCAAGCATTTCTGTTACTTTTACTGTTCCTGGTACATCTGCTGGTTCTCCAGGGCCACCAGCATTACAGGCCATCACACGGAATCTGTACTCTGCGCCTTGTGGTAGATGCGTCAGGGTGTATTCATGTATCTTGGTTGGAGTAGTATTACATTTGGTCCATTCAAACTGATCAACCTTCTGCATTTCAATCAAATAGCCAGTGACTTTAGAACCTCCCTCCTCTTCTGGTGGACTCCAGGCAAGGGACACTGATGTTCTTGTTGTATCAGTAACTCTTGGGTTCTGAGGTTTACCTGGGGGAGCTGGAATAGAAGATATCAGGTAAATACATCTTAAGATTGTTCTCTGTTTAGTTTGAACATTTAAAATGCAAAAGAAAAAATTAATAGCATTTTAATAGTATTTAGTCATGATAATTGATTACATAGCAAAACTAATGAATAACCAGATTTTAAAAATATTCTCTGTATTTTAATTTAATCAGAATATCTGCTGCAGTACATTGAACAATCCAGATGAAGTTTTTAATTTGTTAAACAGAATAGCACATCTTATCAGACATTGCCCTCTGTCTCAAATGTGCTTTTATTTATGTAGAAAATTATTTACCGATTGGATCCATAGCAACAGCAGGTTTGGAAGGACGGCTTGGTTTGCCTGTGCCTCTGGCATTAACAGCTGTGATACGATGTTCATATTCTAATCCTTCAATCAGTCCAGTGGAGCGATAGCGTGTCATAGTCACTGGAATTTTATTTACACGGACCCATCTATCTGCTCTGACTTCTTTGCGTTCCACAATATAACCAGAGATCTGTGAGCCACCATCATCTTCTGGTGGATTCCAAACAAGTGTCATGCCTTCACGAGAGATATCAAGCACCTGTGGAGTCTCAGGAGGACCAGGAAGACCTGTAACAAGAAAGATGACACAAAATTAAGAAGGAAAATATGAGACTCTATTTACAAATGTTGCTTTCTGGGGGCAAATCCATAATAATAAATAATATCTAGCATCTGTACTACTATTCATCACCAGAGCCCAAAGCGCTTTACAGAAGAGAAAGTTGAGGCTGAAAGCAGCAACGTGATTTCTCTAAGACACGAAGGTCAGTGGCAAGCCAAGGATTAGAACCCAGGTCTCCAGAATCACAGTACAGAGCATGTACCTAATGTGTATATATAGAGCATAATATTAGTTTTAGGTATGGCATTTTCCTCCACAAGTATAACATGGCTCATGCACATGAGAGTATAGTATGTATTTGGGCAAAGGAAATAAATAGGATTTACTCTAGACCATCTAATCCTATTGTATTAATACACTGGCCACGTAAACGTCTCCATTTTTAAATATAGCGAATTAGAGATAATGTAGACTTACTGATTCTGCTCTTGCATTCTATAATCTCAGACTGAAGGTATGATCCAATTCCAAAGCGGTTTGTAGCGGCCACACGGAACACATATTCAGAACCTTCAATGAGTCTAGTGAACTTAAATGTTGTCCTTGTTACAGATTCAGAAACTGGCAGCCACCCAGGACGATGTGCATCACGTTGTTCCACTACATAACCACTCAGTGCAGCTCCACCCTCCAACTCAGGTTGGTCCCAGGAGATGGTAACAGAAGTTGAATCAATATCATCAATTCTAATAGGTCCAGTGGGTGGCCCAGGTTTGTCTAGGAAAGATTAAAAAGTTACCATTTAACAAGGAAGCTGGGTTGCCACTGTAACAAATTTTTTGACCAAGGAAGCACTGTGAACTTAATAATAAATCCTTACCAAGAATAACAACTTTTATAGTATCAACAGCAGTTCCAGCCACATTCTTCAGTTCGAGCGTATATTCCCCAGTATCACGTATTGTGGTCTCGCGCACACTTAATTTAGCTACTTTGGCATCTGTTTCAATCTTGATGCGTTCTGATTCTCTTAGCTTAGAACCAGCAAAGAACCAAGATACAGCTGGAGGCGGTCGGCCACCAATTGGAATAGCTAACTCTATGGGTCTTCCAGCTGCCACATGAATTGTCTTTTGAGTTATTCCAGCAAGGTCAATTGTAGGTAACGCTATTTAAAAAATACAACAAAACCTTTTAATATCCATTTTGCAAATAATATATTACATAATTTTGAGTAGTCCTCAACCTTTTAACTATTATACCTACCTTTCTGGTCTCGGACAGTTATTGCTGTGACAATCTCTCTTGGTTCAGATACACCCTTCTGATTTTGTGCTCTGACTCTGAATAAGTACTGTTCACCTTCATTTAGTGAGATGATTGTGTGCTCATAGACTGTAGGCTTCAGTGTCACAACCTTCATCCACTTTTCTGTTCCAGCTTTGCTGGCCTCAATAACATAGCCAGTCAGTCTGCTGCCACCATCATGCTGTGGTTTCTCCCATGCAAGAGATACAGTTGATTTAGTGATGTCAACTACTTCCAGTTTCTGAGGCACCATAGGAACATCTGACACCAGTACTGCATCAGATGTTTCACAAGGTTCACCAATACCATAAATATTTTCTGGCAGCACTCTGAAATAGTACATAGCTCCTTCTATAAGTCCAGTAATTCTATAAAGTGTTTTGCTGCATTTGGTGGTTACTGTCTTGAATGCTCTCATGGCAGCCTCGCGTTTCTCAATGATATAATTGTTCACAGGTGCTCCACCATCAATAGTTGGAATTTCCCAAGTAATTGTCACAGAATCTTTTGACACCTCTTTAACTCTCACTGCGGCAGATGGGCCAGGTGTATCTAAAGTCAAAATCAAAATTGATTACTTCCTCTTTGCTCTTTTCCTGTTTTGGGTAATTGCTGAATATTATATAAGACAAGACGACAGTATCTGGACTTCATCGATGAACTCAGCCTTTACAAACATATTTACCCTTCTATCTCTTCCTTCTCTTCCAGTACCACCTCATACACTATGGCCTTTTTTTCATTATTGCCTAAGTTCTACTTAAATTGCAAACTGCTTTCAATAAATACATTTGTTCTCAGGTCTATAAAACAATGTGTAAGTATGGTGCAATAGCAAATGCAACAATACTCACCGTAAACTTTGACAAGGACTGTTGCTGATTTCTTGCCTGATTGATTTTCAGCTTCAACAATATATTTGCCAGCATCATACCGATTAACTTTATCTACAATAAGCAAAGTATAGCTCTCCGTAGTGTCTATAATGCCCTTATTTGCAAGGTCAACACCCTCTTTGCTCCATGTAATTACCGGAGGTGGTCTGCCAGACACAGACACCATTAGACGCAAAGAACCACCAGCTCTAACAGTGACAGTCTTCTTTAGATCATCAGCAAGTTCAAGATCTGGTATTTCTGATGTGGAGAGGAGAGAAATACAAAATGAATTAATCTTTGAATAGTTTTAAATAAAAATATAATCTTTCCATAAAAAACTGGGTTTTCAAATTACCTATTCTTTCTACAGGTTCAATTTCAGCTGATGATTCACTGAATTCACTCATACCATTCACATTTGTGGCAGCAACTCTGAAGCGGTATTTCTGACCTGTTTTAAGAGCAGTTACTGTGAATTCGGCATTCCTTAGGGTCGCAGTAGTGTGCGGTCTGTACCACTGTTCAGTGCCTTCTTCTTTCATTTCAAGAACATAGCCTAAGAGGTTGCTACCACCATCATACATGGGCTTTGTCCATACCAAGCTTATGCTGTGCTTAGTAGTGTCCACTACTCTTGGAGCTGAAGGAGGTGCAGGAGTGTCTTTGGAACAGAACAACACACATTTCACATTATTGCAGGGAAAAATTTATAGTTTAAAAGATCTTATTTATTAACAATGTTCTACACAAATAGTGATTAGAAATTTATCTAAAATTAACTATCATAACTTATTTTAAATTCATCACAATGCCAGAATCCACACTGAATTCACATATTCTTTTGGGATCCCTTATTTGGAATGTCATTGCAATTAATTATGTTGCAATATGTTTAAGAAATGTTAAAAATACATTTTAAATTTGACTACTTACATGATGGCTCCTTGCATAAGATAGACTGAGAAGCATCACTAGGCTCACTGTTCCCAGCGGCATTCACTGCAGTGACACGGAACTGATATTCGCTATGTTCCATTAGACCTGTAACTTTCAATCTGGTATCATAAATAGTGTAATCTCTGTTGACTCGTGTCCAGCGTAGACTTCTTTTTTCACGTTTGTCTACAAAATAATTGCTAATCTCACTGCCACCATCTGATTCGGGTTGCAGCCACTGAATAATTATGTGTTCCTTGCCAACACTCACTGCTTCAGGTGTACCAGGTTGTGATGGTATAGCTGGTGGTGTTCAAAAATAAAAGATAGATTTTTTTCAAATACTTAACAAACAATCTATAAATTCTGGAGCTAAAAGATATAAACACTTACTGAAAGAGTTTCTAGCAATAATGGCTTCTGTTTCAAGTGGAACACCAGGCCCATACTTATTGACAGCCCTCACACGGAAGATGTATTCATTATTTTTAATAAGTCTTGTCACCACACAGGATAACGTTTGGCATTCAGCCTCAACAATCACCCAGTTAAGCCTGCTGGTTTCTCGTCTTTCTACAATATAGTGGGTGATTTCTGCACCTCCATCTTCATGCGGAAGATTCCATGCCAGAGTGCACTTCTCTTCTGTTACTCTGCTAATAGTGATTTTGCCTGCACATGGACCAGGTGAATCTGTGCATGGGTGAACAAAGATGTAATTATAGTAGTCAGTGAAAAGCTTCTCTCTCTTTTGGTAACTAATGTTTACAGCAAACCATTAACTAGGAAATACATACCAAGCACTTTGACAAGGACTGAAACTTGCTTTGTTCCACTGGCATTTTTAACAGTTAGTGTGTATTTTCCACTATCACTTCTGTCACAATACTTGATAACTGCAATGGCCCGTTTGCTGGTATACTGCAGAGAGATCTTTTCACACAGGTCCAATTCTTTGTCTCCTTTGGACCAGAAGACCTTTGGTTCTGGTTTCCCACCAATGGCTGCATCAAGAACAAGATCAGACCCTGCCCTTATGGTCACAATTTCTCCTTGCAATCTGGCATCGAGCTCAGCTTTTGGTGGTGCTATTATAAAAAAATAAAATCATTACTATTATAGTATTAAACCTACAAACTATACATCATTTTAAATGACTCCCTGGAATGTTTCTTACAGTATTCATCTTTACAAATGACAGCACCAGTAGATTCAGATCCTCTGCTCATTACACCAGCTGCATTCTTGGCTAAGACACGGAATTCATACTCTTCTCCTTCACTAAGAGCTGTCACAGTAAAGCAGTTTTCTGAGACAATGGTATAGTTGCATTTCAGCCAGCGTCCATCTCTAGTTTCGTTATATGGTTTGCGTTCTATAATATACCCAATAATTTTGCTGCCACCATCATAAAGGGGTGGAGACCAACTCAGTGACACTGTAGACCTTGTGACATCTGTTACCTCTGGCCTTCCTGGTGGATCTGGAACAGGACAATGTAAAATGAAAAATCTAATTCTGTTGCTTGTATAATAAAAAAAAATTATATTTTAAAAATGACCTTACCAACTGGATTTTGAGCCACTACTGCCCTGGAAGCTTCGCTAGCTTTGCTCACACCAGCAGCATTTAGGGCGTAGACTCTGAATTGATATTCCAGACCTTCCACTAGTCCTGTGACTTTGTAGTTGCACTCAAAACATGGCACAGTGTTTTCCTTCACCCAAAGAATGGTATTGCGCTCTTTCTTTTCAATCCAGTACCCAGTGATCTTGCTGCCACCATCATGATATGGTTCCTCCCAGCGAATGGCCACAGCATTGGCAGACACAGAATAGACCTCTGGCCTGGTAGGTGGACTTGGTGGGACTGATTGTGGAAAGTAAGAAAGAAAGTTAGATTTTGCCACTAATTACATAACCCAGAATAATAATATCTGAAAATGTGTTTGTTTACCGAATGGATGTTCAGCAACTACTGGTGCTGATTCCAAAGGCTTGCTGACACCAAATCTGTTTTCTGAGCTGACACGGAAAGCATACTCCATGTATTTAGTAAGATGAGTGACTTTAAGCTGCGTACGCTTGACACTGGAATTTATTAACTGCCATGCTGCTGTACCAGATTCTCGTTTCTCAACTATGTAGTTTGTGATATCACTGCCACCATCATCTTCAGGCTCTTTCCATGACAATACACAGGATTCAGCAGAAATGGAAGATATTTCAATGGGACCGGTAACTGCACCTGGTCTTCCAATGACAACTACTGTGACAGCAAATGTTTTCACGCCAGCTGTGTTCTCAAGCGTCAAATAATATTTCCCAGAGTCGCCTCTCATGCTGTCCTTCACAGTCAATGTAGTTCTATCCTTTGTTGTCTTGATGGTCACTCTGTCAGTTTCCTTAAGTCTCATTTCTTCAAGTTTCCATGTTACTTTTGGAGCTGGTCGTCCACTAATTGGTATGTCAATAGTAAAAGAGCTTCCAGCTTTGCAAGTTATAAGTTGTCTAGTTATTCCACTAAGATCTGCTGTTGGTTCAATCTGTGGCTCTTTAATAATAACAGAAGAGAAGGCTTCTCTTGGTTCACTGTAGCCTGCATCATTCTTTGCCTTAACTCGGAATTCATATTCATTGTTCTCTAAAAGACCTTCAACTGTGAAAGTGAGTTGTTTAGTTTGACCAGCTTCAATCCAATAGTCGGATCCCTTTTGTTTCATTTCAAGAAGATATCCAATAATACGGCTTCCACCATCATGGTCAGGTTTAAGCCAAGCTAATACTGCAGAAGATTTGGTAGTGTCAATAATATCTAGTCTCTTAGGTGGAGCAGGCTCTTCAGTGGCTACAACTGGCTCTGTTAATTCACAAGGTTCACCTACACCATATTCATTTTCTGCTGATACACGGTAGTAGTATGGCACACCTTCCGCAAGACCAGTGACCTTAAAGATTTGACGAGTACATTTTGAACTCACTACTTGCCAGCTACGGCGGCTTGCTTCCCGCTTCTCCACAATGTAGTGATGGATGCGGGCACCTCCATCCAAAACAGGAGCATCCCACATTAAAGTAATAGAACCTCTGGTCACATCCTTAAAGGTAATAGGACCTGGTGGGCCAGGAGAGTCCAGTACCTTGACAATAAATGTAATAGATTTGCTACCACTGTTGTTTTCTACAGTAAAGTTGTATTTGCCAGCATCATTTCTATTGCAGTTCTCTATAGTGAGCGTACTGAATGAGTCAGTTGTGTGAATGTCAGCACGCAGGCTAAGGTCTGAGTCTGTTTTAGACCATGTAGCAGTAGGAACAGGTCTGCCTAAGAAGGAAATAAACAGACGAATAGTTGCACCTGCTCTGACAATGTGAGTCTGCTTGAAGTTTGCATCAATATCAATTTCAGGTGACGACAGTCTGTCAACTGCTTGGATTGTAGCAGGAACTTCACAGCTTTCTCCCTTCCCTGCACCATTGACAGCACTTACTCGGAATTTATAGTGCTCTCCTGCCTCTAAGTCGATGACAGTATATTTGGTAGCAATACAAGTCTCTGCATTGACTTTATGCCACTCTCCTAAGTCTGCCTTGCACATTTCTATGATGTAGCCAATTATTTCCATGCCTCCATCAAAAACTGGCTTGGTCCATTCCAAGCTTACACTTGTTTTTGACGTGTCAGTCACTTTTACAACAGTAGGTGCACTTGGTGGATTTACAGGCTCCCGACATTTAATTAGTCTTGAGACAGCACTCGGAGGACCTACTCCTGCAGCATTTTCAGCTGTAACCTGGAATTCATATTCATTGCCTTCAGTCAGTCCTGTTACTCTGTATCTTGTTTCAGCAATGGGTCTCTTACTGGATACTTTGACCCAGCGGCTACTCTTTTTTTCTCTTCTTTCCAGGATATACTGGCTGATTTCATTTCCACCATCTGATTTTGGTCTAGCCCATGTGAGTGTGATACTGTCTCCTGTTACATGGGTAGGCTCTGGTGTACCAGGTGCATCAGGAACAGCTACAAAACGGAAAACAGCTTAGAAAACATGAAGCAAAAGTTGGCAATTTTGTGGTTATCTGGTCAGAACATAAAAGGAAACTTACTGTATGGTATATCTGCTATAACTGGATCAGATTCTAGTGGTCTGCCAACACCAAACTTGTTAACTGCCGAGACACGGAATTGGTATTCATTGCCCTTTATTAATTTAAGAGCAGTGTAACTGCAGGCTTCACAGTTATCCTCAATTAATGCCCAGGCAATTCTACTGGTTTCACGTTTTTCAATCACATAGTGGGTAATGGCAGCACAGCCATCGTTAGCTGGAGGCTCCCACCATAATGTCATCTTGTCGCCAGTGACATTTGTGAATCGTATTGGTCCACCAACTTTTCCTGGGGTATCTGTGATGATAAAACATCAGAGTTACAATTTATCTGTGCTGCCTCTTACAATATAAATACAATTTAGAAAAGCTTAACTGAAAAGATCTATAAAGCACCTTGTACTCTGACAGTAATGTTTGCTTCTTTGGTGCCTGATGCATTCTTGGCTTCTACTGTGTATGTACCACGATGGTCCCGAGTGGCATCTCTAACAAAGACAGTGCTATATCCAATGACATTAGTTATTTCAATATTCATCTTCTTTTCAATCTCCTTTCCATCCTTAAACCAAGTCACATGGGGTACTGGACGGCCTTTGATTAGAACTTTAAGTCTAATGCTCTCTCCAGCCTTAACAGTAAGGCCTTCAAAGTGCTCAGCACCGAATTCAATTGTTGGAGGAACTAAGAAAAAAGATAAAATAAAGTATGTTAATTGAAACATATTTATCAGGGTATTAATTTCTAATAATTAAATATATAACAGTGGGACATTATATATATGTATGTGTGTGTATATATGTTTATGTATATATGTACTGTCTCTTCTGCTTAAAAATTTAAGAATTTTCGAAATGTAGGCATCATTATTATATTGTAAGCTGCCCTATCTGAAATTTATATCCTAAGAATTATTTCTTCTATGTTAATTCATTTTTCATCATATTAAACTCTAGGTTAAAACATTCATTGAAATGTGTTGGTGCAATGTGCTGAGCTATCTAAATCAACTTTTCATTTCTAAATTCATTGCAAAAAAATCCCCAATTACCTATCTAACCTATGACAGATGTATCTTTGCTGCTGCTACTTGTAAACCACAGAAACACAAATTGAGGCCTTTGGCTGAATTTTAAAGTTATCTGGACTCAGTCCTTGTAGTCAGACTTACTTACGGTAGACACCTTTAAAGTACCATAGCTGACAGCAGCTCTCGCCCAACTCAAAACGGAAGGGGATTTGCAACTCCCTGTTCAGTGACCCAGCCAAACCTCTCATGTTGCTTGGGCTCACCTTATGATGTGATCTATATCCTAAGGCAGAAGTCTTATGCCTATTCTCAAAGATGCCAAAATGTTTTGGAGCAAGGACTAAAACTATGTCACCGAAATAGATTACAGCCAAAGTTGCGATTAAGCAAAGTAGCAAAACCATAGCTAAATGTTAATGCAGTCAGTAACATAGACAGAGCAGCACCCCACTGTGAATTCCAAGATGCATTCCAATTCTAATTACGAGAGAACTGCTGACCTATAAATTCAACTTGTCAAAAGGGTAGCAGAGGAAGGCAACATGCTATGCTGAAGCTAAAACTTGTGTGGCACCAAATGTATCAACTGGTTAAATCTCAGCTGGAGACATTAGTCTTGTATCCACCTCTGAGGAATGCCTGATGTCCCTGGGAGGAGAGGATACACTCCCTCTCCAATCAGCAGGTCATATACTCAACAATTGCTAAAAGGTGCTAACCAGGAGTTTATTTGGACTTAGACTTTCCCTGTATAAAAAGGCAAGTGTAACATGCTAAAATATTATAAGTAATGCTTACTGCTTTCATCTTTGGTCATGATATAGCCTGAAGATTGCGATGGTGGACTGACTGTTCCGACAGCATTTCTTGCAATGACTCTGAACTCATATCGGTCACCTGGGCTAAGTCCTGTAACTGTATATTGGCATTCACTGACATCAGTAAAGTTGCATCTGAGCCAGCGGTCCTCACTTCCTTGCCGCTTCTCAATGCTGTAGGCCACAATCTTACTGCCCCCATCATGTAGTGGTGCAGTCCATTTAAGGGTGACAGTTTCCCTGGTGATATCAATATAATCAGGAGTGCCAGGTGGGTCTGAAAGGAAAATAATTATATACAGGATTATTTTTATTATAAATCTGTTATTACAAATAACAGTATATTACAATATATGCATTTTCTTAGTAAGCTACATGTTCACTTACCTACTGGCGACAGAGCCAAGGTAAATTTGCTTGGATCACTAACTGGGCTCAAACCAGCAGAATTTTCAGCATATGCACGGAATTGGTAATCCAGGCCCTCGATCAAACCAGTAACTCTGTATTCTCTACCTGATATTGGTGAAACATTTACTTTCTGCCACAAAATGCTATTTCTTTCTTTCTTTTCAACATGGTATCCAGTAATTTCTGAACCTCCATCATAAACTGGAGCATCCCAAGATATTGTCATTCCATCAGCTGTTACGTTGTACACAACAGGTTTGCCTGGTGGGCCTGGTGGCCTGAACTGGTGTTTTGCTACAATATCTGCTGAGACAAGTGGTGGGCTTACTCCAAATCTGTTTTCAGCCCGAACTCTAAACTGATACTCAGTGTCTTTAACTAGGTTAGGAACTTTGAAAGTTGTCCTAGCAACACTGGAACACACCATCTTCCAATTGGTTTGTGAAGTTTCTCTTTTCTCAATGCTGTAGCAGGTGATTTCTCCTCCTCCATCATCTTCAGGAGCATCCCATGACATAACAACACTATCTGCTTTGATTTCATCTAGTCTAATGGGTCCTTTTGGTTTTGATGGAGGACCGAGAGTTATGACTGTGATTGTAAATGATTTTCTGCAAATGGAATTATCAAGAATTAAAGTATATTTGCCACCATTCTCTTTTTTCACATTCTTGATGCTTAAACTTATTTTGTTTTCAGTTTTCTTGAAGCGAACTTGTTCACTTTCTTTAAGAGGAATGCTGTCCTTCAGCCAGCTCATAGTTGGTCTGGGTTTACCTTTATAAGGCAATTCAATGTGCATGTTATGACCAATTCTTACAGTAATTTGTCCTCCAGGGATATCAGAAAGGTCAGCTTCAGGTGTTATTACAAAATCTTTTACTGTAATAGGTCCAACAGAAACAGCATCACTCAGTCCTTTTTCATTTTTAGCAGATACTCTGAATTCTAAGACAGTAAGCTCCTTAAGTTTTTCAACTTCAAATTCACATGTCTTACTTATGCCTGCATGTGACCATTCTTTTTCTTCAATCATTTTCTTTTCAATAACATAGTCTGATATAATGCTACCACCATCAAAGTCAGGTTTGCTCCACTGTAAGGTAACAGATGTTTTTGTAGAGTCTTTCATGGCCAGATCCTTTACAGGTCCAGGTATTTCTGCAGGTTTCACTGGTTCTGAAGTCTCACAAGCTTCTCCCAATCCATTTTCATTTTCTGCAAGAACTCGGAAGAAGAATGCAGTCTTTTCCGAAAGGTTAGTTACCTTAAATGTTGTATGAGAACACTTTGTCGTAACAGTAGACCAGGCTCTCTTGGTGGCATCTCTTTTTTCAATGACATAATTTGTTATTTCAGAACCACCATTAATGAGTGGCGGCTCCCATACTAGTGTAACAGTGCCACGAGAAACATGTTTAAGCTGCAATTTCTGGCAGGCTGATGGTGTATCAAGTACTTTAACATTCACAAATGTAGATTTTGGTTCACCAACTCCATTCTCGATTGTGAGAATGTATTTTCCTGTGTCATTCCGAGTAACTTGAGGAATACTAAGTAATGTGGATGATTCTGTGTTCTGAATGTTGTATCTTTCATCAATGCCCAGATTCTTTTCACCCTTTCTCCAAGTGACAGTTGGAGGAGGTCTTCCTTTGAATGGAATCATTATCTGTACATCTTCACCTGCTTTAGCTACAATGGAGGTTCTGAGAGCAACATCCAGGTCAATCTCTGGCTCCTCTGCAGAAATAAATAATAAAAATATGAATAATGGATATTTGGAAAACAAAATATAAAATTATTTGAAATAACAAACCTTAAAAAGTGATAATTAAATCAATTAAAGGTCCATACCAAGTATATCTTTAGCTTGTACAGATTCTGTCATTTCAATAGGCTCTCCTTGGCCAGCAGAGTTTATAGCTGATACACGGAAATAGTAATTGACTGCAGGTTGAAGATGGGATACGACATATTCAGTTGTTCTCACTTCTCCTTTAGCACTGACTACAGTCCATTCGTCTTCTTCTCCTTCTCTCTTTTCCACTGAGTAGCTGGTAATTGCACTTCCTCCATCATAGACAGGTTTAGTCCAGCTAAGGGTGACAGATGTCTTTGTAGTATCCACAACTTTTAGCTTAACTGGTGGTCCTGGTTTCTCTATAAAAGATATTAAAAATCAAATAAAAAATCAATTAAAATTTTCCTCAGTTATTTGCATGAAATGCCATGAAAGCCTGCCCATTATAACTTGGCTCTTAAAAAATTAGATGTGTGTGTGTGTAAATGATTTCTCACCTATAGGATCTACAGCTTTGTAGAAGTCAGAAGCTTCAGAGAATGGACCTTGTCCAGCAGCATTGACAGCACAAACACGGAACTGATATTCACTGTTTTCAGTCAGTCCTGCTACTTTTTGTCTGGTGTCACGGATGGTTTCTTTAGCAACCTTGAACCAACTGAGACTCTTCTTGTCACGTTTCTCAAGATAATATCCACTTATTTCATTACCTCCATCTACAGTTGGCCTGTTCCAAACAACTGTCATTGAATGCTTGGTTATCATAGTGACCTCTGGTACAGTAGGCGGTCCAGGTGTAACTGGTTTAAAAAAGATCAGAAAAAATGACAGTAGTTACATATCACTTAAAAATAACATTCAGTACTATTCAGTTATATTAATTAATAAAAATGTTTCTCACCAAATGCATTTTTAGCTATAACTGGTTCAGATTCCAGTGGATCACCAACTCCAAACTTGTTCACACCTCGGACACGGAACACATATTCATTTCCTTTGATGAGTTTTGTGGTAGTGATGATACATTCCTCTAGTTTTTCAGAAATTAAAGACCATACTACCCGACTTGTCTCACGTTTTTCAACAACGTAGTGTGTTACAGCTGCACCACCATCATCAATTGGAGGCTCCCACATTATGGTTATCTTTTCAGCAGTGACAGTCTTGAACTGTATAGGCCCCCCTGGAGGTCCTGGCTTGTCTATTGAGGGTGGGGCAAAAGAGACATATTTATTTGTATGTGTGTGCATATATATGGATATCTATAACCAAATTTTAGTTTAATAGACTAATACTATTAATCTAGTTCATACATACCAAGTATTTGCACTTTAATATGAGCTGATGCTGACCCCATAGCATTCTTTAATTTTAATTCATAGTTTCCGCTGTTAAACCGAGTTGCATCTTTGATAAGTATAGATGCAAATTCTGTTGTGTTTTCAATAGACACTTGTGCACTGGTGTGTATTTCTTTGCCATTTTTGAACCATTCAATTGTAGGTGTAGGCTTGCCTGAGATGCCAAGTTTCAACTTAACTGCAGTACCTGCTTTGTATTTCATCACTTCTGTGTACTCTGGTTGCATATCAATTTCAGGTGCACCTAAAGACAATGGAACAAAAAAAATTATATATAGATTTCAATCACCTCAGAGAATTCAAAACCATACCAATATTTTAATAAGTAATACAATTATAATTATTAATGATAATTAATATAATTAATTATATAAATGATAATATAAGATATTGTATAATCTACACTGTGGAGTATATGGCAATGCCTAGATACTATTTTAATAGATGTTTTGGGAATACAGATAGGAAAAAAAAAAGATAGATTATAGTCTTACATCACATTTCAGGCCAAAAGATCTCAAACACTTTGCAAATTAAGTAATCAATTACATCAATACTAAAAAGCATCAACATCTATGGGGAAGGACTGCTGGTAGGTAGACAAATGGTACACCACCCACTGCACAACAATTGGGGAAAGGACATTTTGGCCAAGGACACTGGGCAAATCTCTGCTTCTATGAAAACTGTTACAAGAACTTTAAAGTTCATACACAGCAAAAAGAATTTCCGTTACTTAGGTATTATCTCAGTGGTCCAAACACCGTTAACTATATGGAAGCCAAGTTATCTACCCTGAGACAATGAAGGACTCATAAGCACTATTCAGATTTAATCTTGTCCAGAAAGGCTAGATAATGCAAACTCAGTGCTCAGAGCATTATGCAAGCCCTCCAGTTTTTAAACTCAGCTTCTTAAAATTGGTTTCTAAAGACTAATATTTAAGCACTGACTACATAAAACAATTCTGTTGATGTATCCCAAAATAATAATATATAATTGCAAAATTCTTACCATATGTATCAACACATGTGATAGGACCCAAAACATCTGATGGATTGCTAATGGAACCAACAGCATTTTTAGAAAAGACACGGAATTCGTACTGAGAATTTTGGGTTAGTCCAGATACAGTAAACTGAGTCTCAATGACATTGGTGAAACTGCTCTTTGTCCATCTCCCATTTGGAAGATCACGTTTCTCGACAATATAACCAGTGATCTTGCTACCACCATCATAGGCTGGCTTTGTCCAAGAAAGACCGACAGAAGCCTTGGAAACATCTGTGACACGAACATTTCTGGGGGGTTCTATAGTAGGAAAAAATATTAATATTAATTAGCAACAGTATTAGCAATGTCTCTTGGCTTATTGTACAAGAAAGAATATTAAAGTGAAAGCGTTATTGAAAAGCATGACTTTTTCCCCTACAAAATACACACCACAAGCATCAATTGCAAGGACTGGATCAGAAGGATGGCTTGCTTTTCCAACACCAGCTGCATTTTCTGCATAAACCCTGAATTCATAGATAAGTCCAGTGCTGATGGTGGTGACTTTAAAGTGAGTTGTACGAATCAGGGTCTTATTAGCTTTCTGCCATAAAATACTGTTCCTGTCCTTCATTTCCAAATGGTAGCCAATGACGGCACTGCCTCCATTAGAGACTGGTTCATGCCATCCAACAGTGATGCTCTCTCGGGTGACACTGGTGACCCACGGTGTGGAAGGTTGTCCGGGTGTTGCTGAAGATATTAAGGGAAGCAGTTAATATGGCATTTAAAAAAAAAAACCCACAACACAAATGCTATGAGAGAAACTGATGACTTACTGTATGGGAGTTTAACAGTTACACATTGTGAATCAATGTGATCACTGATTCCAAAGCGGTTTTCAGCTTTAATACGGAATTGGTATTCTTCTCCTGTTGTTAGCTTCATGACTTTAATAACACTTCTAGCAACTGTTGCAGACACTTCAGACCATGCAGCAGTGTTCGTTTCTCTTTTCAGTACAATATAGTTGGTAACTTGACTTCCACCATCATTATACGGTGGCTGCCATTGGAGAGTTACGCTGTCTTCAGTGATATCACTAATTACAACAGGGCCAACTGGAGGACCCGGTCTGTCTAGCACCACAATATTAATGAATGATTTAGTGGTTCCACTGGAGTTGGCAGCAGTAATGTCATATCTACCAGCATCACCAGCCATACTTTCCTTAAGGTTAATAATCATACTTTCTGCTGTGGTTTCTGTATTAAACCTCATTGTTGCCTTCAGGGGAACACCATCTCTGGATAATGTCATTTTTGGCAATGGCTTTCCAGAAATTGGAATTTCAACCTTTAGGTTTGATCCTGCTCTAATATACACAGTGTTATGTGGGAAGCCCTTCATGTCAATTTCAGGAGATTCTGAAAAACAAGAATTTTAAAATATGAGTTTTTTATTTTAAAAAATCCAGTTTAATGTATATAAATATTTCATCATATGTTTTAATATCAGCAGACATACCCAGTTGTTCTCTCACTGTAACAGGGAGCAGGAGTTCTTTAGGATCACTTAGACCAGCTTGATTTTCTGCACACACTCTGAAGAAATAGTCAACATTCTCTTTAAGACCTTGGACAACATGATGAGTTGTCTTTACAACTGCACATTTAACCCATTTTTGCTGTCCTTTCTCAAGAGCTTCAATGAGGTAGCTCACAATTCTGCTACCACCATCATGTTCTGGTTTCAGCCATGATAGAGAAACACTGTCTTTAGTGACACTGATTACTCCAAGTTTTTCTGGTGGACTTGGTTTTTCTAAGATAAAAAAGATTCAACATAACAGGAAAATCAATACAGCATACACTTTCTTTTTCCTTCAGCAGAAATGTCATTTGAATTGAGAAAAGTGTATCTTTTAATTGGCATCTATAAAAATAGATTTTTTTATACTTAAATATTTGTACTATTTGAAGTGTAAATTCTTTTTTCTCTTACATTTGTTAAATCTTTATGCATATCTTTGGTACTGTATAAAAATTAACAACTTAAAAGTAATAATTATTGCAAATAATAATTATTTTATGTTTAATATTTTAAGCATATATAGAATTTGTGCTCTAAATATTTTTATTGTTGTAACTAACCTGTTATTTTAACTCCTTCTTTGGTCTCAATAGGTACTCCAACACCAAATTCATTTTCTCCAGAGACTCTGAAGTAGTAAATGGCTCCTTCTTGAAGGCTGGTAACTTTGTAGGAAAGACGATGGCAATTGTTGGTTACAGTAACCCAAGCCTTCTTACTAGCCTCTCGTTTTTCAACATAATAGTTCTTCACAAGAGCACCACCATCATTCTCAGGGGCATCCCATGATAACACTGCAGATTCTTTTGTTACCTCTTTTACAGAAATGTTAGATGGAGGTCCAGGGGAATCCAGAACTTTGACAATTAAGGTCAAAGTAGCTGTGCTCAGGACATTTTGTAATGTTAATGTATATTTTCCAGAATCATTTCTTGTTGCTTTCTCAATGGTAAGTGAGGTACAATAATCTGAAGAATCAATACATGCTCGTGTACGGAGATCAGTCTCTGGTTTATTCCACATTACATTTGGGACTGGTTTTCCCCTGAAAGGTACAGTCATTGTAAAAGATTCACCAGCCTTTACAATTAAAGTTTTTCTCATTTCACTATCAATATCAAAGGCAGGTTCTTCTTCTCTTTCCTTTGCTACCTGAGGTTCTGAGATATCGCTTGGATCACTAGCACCAATTTTGTTGATAGAACTTACTCTGAAGACATATTCAGACCCTGATGTTAGCCCAATTACAGTGTACTCTGTGCCTCTTAAATTTTGAATAGCTGTTGACCAGTCACTTTCCTCAGTTTTCTTGTATTCAACTGTGTACCCAGTAACTGGGGCACCTCCATCAAATAATGGCTTTGTCCATCCAATTGTTATACTTGATCTTGTTGAATCCACAATCTTTGGTTTAGATGGAGGAGATGGTAAGAAAACTGGATCTTCTGCCCGGATCAATGGTGAAGTGTCACTTGGAAGACTGAGACCAGCAGCATTTTCTGCATAAACCCGATATTCATATTCACATCCTTCCCGAAGTCCTGATGACTTCACTCTTAGATCATAAACTGGTTTTTTGTTTACACGGATCCATCGTAGACTATTTTTCTCACGTCTTTCAATTATGTATCCAGATATCTCATTTCCACCATCACTATCAGGCCTTGCCCAGCATAGGGTCATGGAATCCTTGGTCACACTGGTGATCTCTAAAGATTTAGGTGGATTTGGAACTGTAAATGGATCCAGGGCCTTGACTGCATCACTCTCCAAAGCTTCACCAACACCATATTTGTTAACTCCCATCACTCTAAAGACGTATTCATTTCCTCTAAGTAGCTTTGTCACTTTACAGGATGTTGTTCTAAGCTCTCCTTCACAAAGTGTCCATGCAATTCTGCTGGTCTCACGTTTTTCTACAATATAGTAATCAATATCTGCACCTCCATTTTCTTGGGGTGATCCCCATGACAGGTGACACTTTTCAGCAGTAAGGCCTGTTATTTCTAATGGGCCTGCAGGTGGGCCAGGTCTATCAAGTATTTTGCAGTTAACAGCCAAAGATCTTGTTCCTGCAACATTCTGCAGTGTTAGTACATACTGACCCGAATCCCGTCGAATGCAGTCCTTAACAGTTATTGCAGTAGTGTGATCTGTTGAGACTATTTCAACTCTTGCTTTTTCCTCAATTTCTTTGCCATCCTTTGTCCATGAAATCACAGGTGAAGGGCGCCCTGCAATATCAGCATTGATTTTAAGGACTTCACCAGCTTTAACAACAACAACATCCCTGAATTTGACATCCATCATGATTCTTGGAGCATCAACATCATCTTTTACAGTCACAGGTCCTGTTGATTCAGATGGCTCACTAAAAAGTCCAGCAGCATTCTTTGCAATAACACGGAATTCATATCGCTGATCTTCTGTAAGTCCAGTTACATCAAAGAAATTTTCTTGTATGTTAGTGAAATTGCACTTTAGCCAACGGCCATCGGGTAGCTCTCTGCGCTCAATAATGTATCCTGTGATCTTAGCTCCACCATCATATTCTGGTTTGGACCATGACAGTGAGACACATGTTCTTGTAATATTAGTAACTTCTGGCTGACCAGGAGGATCACATGGATCTCTTGCAGCAACTGGTTCACATGATTTACTGCATTTGCCTATTCCTGCAATATTTTCAGCATATACACGATATTCATACATTAATCCTTCTTCAAGGCCAGTGACCTTCATTTGTGTATCACTTATAAGGCTTTTGTTTACTTTTGTCCAAAGAATGCTGCTTCTTTCTTTTCTTTCAAGGTGATATCCAAGTACTTTACTACCTCCATCATTAACTGGCTCCTGCCAACTTACAGTCATAAAAGCTTTAGTTGCATGTACTACTTGAGGAGTTCCAGGTGGACCTGGTGGCTTAAACGGATACTCTGCAACAACAGAGGGAGACTCAGCATAAGTGCTTCTACCGTAGCGGTTTTCTGCACACACACGGAACTGATATTCAGATCCTGTGGTTAGCCACGCTACTTTAATTGATGTTCTTGCAACTGCTGCAGACACTACATCCCATGCTGTTGTGGTAGTTTCTCGCTTCTCCACAATATAATTGCTAATATGGCAGCCACCATCATACTCGGGGGGTTTCCATGACACAGTTACATTATCTGCACTAACACTGTCAATATGTACTTCACATGGAGGTCCTGGTCTGTCAAGAACAATTACAGTGATAGAAAATGTTACAGATCCAGCACTGTTAGATATGCATAATTCATAATTTCCAACATCTTCTTTTGAAGCTTCCTTGATTGCCAGCAATGTTGAGGTCTTTGATGTTTGAACATTTACTCTAGTTGTCTCTCTCAACAGTTGTCCATCTTTTTTCCAGCTAGCTGTTGGTAGAGGCCTTCCTCTGATTGGCACATCAATCTTAAGATCATCTCCAGCTTTAACACTGAATGTATTGAAAAGAAGTTCAGCAGAAGGCTGGATTTCAATATCTTTTGCAACTACCGGAATGCCAAGTTGTCTCGGATCACTCTTCCCTTTCTCGTTAATAGCAACCACTCTGAAAGTGTATTCCTCTCCCTTACTTAAGCCCCTTATTGTTGCTTCTAGTGTCTTTACTTGGGTACAGGTGCTCCATTTTTCACTTCCTTTAGTTTGCATTTCCACTATATAGCCAGTAATTTTGCTGCCACCATCACTCTCTGGTTTCTCCCATGTAATTGTAGCAGTGTTACAAGTCACATCTACAAGAGTTACTTTTCCGGGTGGATATGGTGGTTCAGAAACCTTAACTGGTTCAGCTGTTTCTGCTGGCAAACCAACCCCATATTCATTTGCTGCCAAGATACGGAAGTAGTAAATGCACCCTTCCTGTAGTTGATCAATTTTGTAGGTATTTTTAGTGCAGTTATTTGTAACAGTGGCATATGCCTTTCTAGTGGATTCTCGCTTTTCAATGATGTAGTTTGTAATTTTTGCTCCACCATCAATAAGTGGTGGTTCCCATGCTAATGTTACTAACTCTCTTTTAACTTCTCTGATTGCCAAGTTAACAGGTGCACTGGGTGAATCAAGCACTCTGACATTAACAAAAGCTGATTTTTTGCCACTATTGTTTTCTAAAGTCAAGTTGTATCTACCACTGTCAAATCTGTTTACATTATCAATTACCAGCATTGTATATGAACTGGTAACCTCAATCTGAGCTCGGTCACTAATGATGCCTTCTGCTTTTTCCCACTTGACTTCAGGTTCTGGTCTTCCTTTGATGGTAACAAACAGACGCAATGTACCACTAGCACGTACAGTGACAACTTTTCTGAGATCCGCATCTAGTTCAATTTCAGGAGGTTCTATCTTGTCAGCTGCAATGACTGTACCAGGTATAGTTGCAGGTTCCCCAACTCCTTCAGAGTTGATGGCACAGATGCGGAAATTATATTCACTGTTCTCTTTAAGCTTTGTTACAGTGAATAGTTTTCCTTGTAGTCCTGTTGGAGGTGTGCAGGTAATCCATTCATCTGCAGAAGCTTCTTTTACTTCCACAATATATCCCATAATGGGAGCACCACCATCATAAATAGGCTTGTTCCATTCAAGGGACACTGATGATCTGGAAGTATCTGTCACCTTTGGATTACTGGGTGGGCCTGGGGGATAAACTGCATCACACGCACGATAGAAAATGGATGGCTCACTAAGATCACCTACACCAGCTGCATTTTCAGCAGAAACTCTGAATTCATAGAAATGACCATCTGTAAGTCCAGTTACTCTGAACCTCAGGTCTGTTAGCCTTTTCTTATGGCACTTGGTCCATCGAATACCATCTTTATCTCGCTTTTCAAGTATGTAACCTTCAATTTCAGCTCCACCATTGTCTACTGGACGACCCCATGTTACAATCATAGAATCTTTTGTGATTGCGGAAACTTCTGGCATTGAAGGGGGTCCTGGTGGTCTGTATGGATTACAAGCCACAACAGGTTCAGATTCCAGTGGTTCTCCAATTCCATATTTGTTCACAGCCATTACACGGAAAATATATTCATTGCCTGGAAGAAGTTTGGTTACTTTGTGATTAAGAGCTTGCACATCAGATGCCACTTGTGTCCAGGAAAGTCTGCTTGTCTCTCTCTTCTCAATGATGTAATGAGAGATACTAGAACCACCATCATATAAAGGTGGGGCCCAGGCTAAGTAACATTTTTCTGCAGTGACACCTGTAACCTTCAAAGGACCCTCTGGAGGTCCTGGCCTGTCAAGCACTTTTACAGTGATGGGTATAGATTTTGTACCACCTACATTGCTGAGGTTAAGTGAGTAGTGGCCTCCATCAATTCTAACACAGTCTTTGACAGTGAGAGTTGTTCTCTGAAGTGTAGATTTAATTTCCATCCTTGCAGTTGTTTCTTCAAGCTCTTTTCCATCTTTTGCCCATGTTATGTCAGGAACAGGTTTACCATGGATGTCAGCCTCAAGAACAAAAGTGTCTCCAGCATGAACAACAATGACATCTTTGTATTTTGGATCCAAAGAAGCTCTTGGTGCTTCTATTTCATCTTTAGCAGTAATTGGTCCTGTGCTTTCAGATGGTTCACTAAAGTTACCAGCTGCATTTCTTGCTATTACTCTAAATTCATATCTTTGGTTTTCAACAAGACCAGTTACTGTAAATTCTGTTTCTAGGACGTTTGTGAAGCTAGCTTTCATCCAACGACCTTCAGGTAATTCTTTCTTTTCTACAATATATCCAGTTATTTTGCTACCACCATCATACTCAGGTTTTTTCCACTTCAATGTGACATAATTTCTTGTAATAACAATGGGATCTGGGCGGCCAGGTGGATCACAGGGATCACGGGCAACATACAGTTCAGATACTTTGCTAACCTTTCCAATGCCAACAATGTTTTCAGCAGAAACTCTGAACTCATATTCAAGACCTTCTTCAAGGCCATCTGTTTTATATTTGGTGTCTGAAATGAGGGTTTTGTTCAACTTTGTCCAAAGAATGCTGTTTTTATCTTTACGCTCAAGATGGTAGCCAAGAACCTTGCTTCCTCCATCATTAACTGGTTCGTTCCACTGTACAAGCATATGGTCCTTGGCAGCTAATGTAACAAATGGAGTTCCAGGTGGCCCAGGTTCCTTATATGGGTATTTAACCACAACTGGTTTAGAATCCAATGGAGAGCTCTTTCCATATCTGTTTTCAGCACAAATTCTAAACTGGTATTCAGAACCTGTTTTAAGATTTGTGACTTTGATTGTTGTTCTTGCAACTGTTGCCGATACCATATGCCAGGTGGTATTAGTTGTGTCACGTTTCTCTACTATATAGTTGGTTATTTGGCAGCCTCCAGTATAATCTGGTGCATCCCATGATAAGACAACAAAGTTTGCACTAATGTCATCAAAACGGACAGGTCCTTCTGGAGGGCCCGGCTTTTCAAGTACAATTACACTCAGATGCTCTGTTGCTGTTCCTGCCACGTTTGCTGCTGTTACTGTATATTTGCCAAAGTCTTCCTTATTGCTTTCTTTAATACTTAAGATAGTGGATGTTGGTGTATCATGAACATTTAGCCTGGTTGTCTGTTTAAGTGGCTGGTCATCTTTTGTCCAAGTAATCTGAGGGGTGGGTCGACCTATAAATGGTACATCTATCTTAAGATCTTCTCCAGCCTGGACACTGTAAGTATTAAACATCAGCTTGAAACTTGGCTCAATTGTCAAATCTTTAGCTATTACAGGAATTGCAAGTGCTCTGGGATCACTTTTGCCTTTTTCATTGTAGGCGATCACACGGAACTGATATTCTTGACCTGAACTCAAACCAGACACAACTGCACTGCACACTTTGGTCTCAGCAACAACACTCCATTTTTCTATTCCTTTAGGCTGCATTTCAACTATGTACCCCAAAATTCTGCTACCTCCATCATGTTCAGGTTTCTCCCACATAAGTGATGCACTTGTATGAGTCACATCAGTGAGAGTGACTTTCCCAGGAGGCAAAGGCGGCTCTGAGGCTTTCACTGCATCTGCTATTTCAGCTGGAATACCAATTCCAAATTCATTTTCAGCCATAACTCTGAAGTAATAAGTTGCTCCTTCTGTAAGGTTTTCAACTTTAAAGCTTGTTCTGCCACACTTAGTGCTGACATTTGCATATGCTTTTCTGGTTGACTCACGTTTGTCAATCACGTAGTTCTTGATTTTTGCACCACCATCATTAGCAGGGAGTTCCCAGGACAGTACTGCATAGTTTTTCTTAATGTCTTTTACTACTAAATTTTGTGGTGGACCTGGTGTGTCAAGGACTTTTACTGTAACAAAGGCAGACTTAGAGCCACTGCTGTTCTCTAACTTAAGAATGTACTTTCCAGTATCATTTCTATCACAGTTATCAATGGACAGTTGTGTGTAGTTTACGCCTTTTTCAATTTGAACTTTGTCTGTAAATTCACCTTCTTCTCGAGACCATGTGATTTCAGGTGTTGGTCGTCCTCTGAATGGTATATGAATCCTAGCAGATCCACCAGCTCTAACCACAATTCCTTTCCTTAGTTCTGAATCAATATCTAGTTCAGGAGCTTCAAGTTTGTCTTCTGGTTTAACAGTTCCAGGAACTGAGGCAGCCTCCCCTACACCAACTTTATTGAGGGCACACACTCGTACTTTATATTCTTGATGTTCAGTAAGTTTTCTAATCTCAAATCGAGTGACACGCAGCCCAGTTTGTGGAGTAGCTACTATCCATTCTTCTTCCTCTGCTTTACAGAACTCTACAATGTATCCTTGGATTTCACTACCACCATCATAAATAGGTTTACCCCAAGCAAGTGTAATAGAATTTTTAGTGGTGTCTACAACATGTGCATTAGTGGGTGGACCGGGCTTGAAAACAGGATCACTAGCTTTAAAATAAGGAGAAGCTTGACTTGGTTCACCAATTCCAGCAGCGTTTTCAGCAGACACTCTGAATTCATACTCATGATCTTCTGTTAGTCCAGTGACTCTCAAACGCAAATCTGTAATTCGGCGTTTATTACATTTTGTCCACCTGATGCCAGCTCTGTCTCTCTTTTCTACAATGTAACCAATAATTTCGCTGCCTCCATCGCTATCTGGCCTGCTCCAGCAGACAGTCATAGAATCCTTTGTGATGTTGGTAACTTCCAGTGCCTTTGGTGGACCAGGAAACACAAATGGATTTTTCATCAGTACTGGAGTAGACTCCAGAGGCTCACCAACACCGTGTTTGTTAACTGCCATTACACGGAAAATATACTCATTGCCTTCCAGAAGTTTTGTTACTTTCAGCATTGTGGCTACAACATCAGAAGCAACAACAGTCCAAGCAAGACGGCTAGTTTCTCTCTTCTCAACAATGTAATGAGAAATGTCACTACCACCATCATGGAGTGGTGGACCCCATGACAGTGAACATTTTTCAGAAGTAATTCCAGTAACATTAATTGGACCTTCTACTGGACCTGGTCTATCCAATACTTTTACATTTACTGGTACTGACTTTGTTCCTGCAATGTTAGAGGCTTGTAAAATGTACTGTCCACCATCAACTCTAATAGCATCTTTTACAATCACTAATGCCTTGAAATCAGTGTTCTTTATTTCACATCTAGCAGTTTCTTCAAGTTCCTTGTCTCCTTTGAACCACTTAATGGTAGGCAGTGGCTTTCCATGGACATCAGCCTCAAGCTTGAACATTTCTCCAGCGTTTACAACAACTGTGTCTTTGTATTTTGGATCCATTGAAATTCTGGGAAGCTCAACTTCATCCTTTGCTGTTATTGGTCCTGTACTGTCAGAGGGTTTGCTTATTGCACCTGCGGCATTCTTTGCAATTACTCTAAATTCATATCTTTGATCTTCGGTAAGCCCTGTTACAGTGAACTGAGTTTCAATGATATTTGTGAAGCTAGCTTTCATCCAACGGCCGTCAGGCAAATCACGTTTTTCTACAACATAACCAGTAATCTTGCTCCCGCCATCATATTCTGGTTTGGTCCACTGTAGAGTAATTGAGCTTCGTTTAACAATTATGGCTTCTGGGCATCCTGGAGGATCACAAGGATCTCGGGCTACATAGCACTCTGAAACTTTGCTTGCTTTTCCTACACCAACAATATTTTCTGCAGAAACCTTAAATTCATATTCAAGGCCTTCTTCCAGGTTAGTTGTCTTATAATGTGTGTCTTGAATAATAGTCTTGTTTATTTTTGCCCATAAAATGCTATTTCTTTCCTTTCTCTCAAGATGATAACCCAAAACTTTACTTCCACCATCATTAATTGGTTCATGCCACTGTACAACCATTGAGTCTTTTGTAACTGTTGTCACAAACGGTGTGCCAGGAGGACCTGGTTCTTTATACGGGTACTGAGCTACAATTGGTTCAGACTCCAATGCAAAGCTCTGTCCATACCGGTTTTCAGCAAATATTCTAAACTGATATTCCGAGCCAGTTTTCAGTTTAGTCACTTTTAGGGTAGTTCTTGCAACAGCTGCTGAAACTGTTTCCCAAATAGTGGTTGTTGTATCTCTCTTATGAACAATGTAGTTGGTGATTTGGCAGCCACCAGTATACAACGGAGGATTCCATGATAATGTAATGCTTTCAGCACTAATATCATCAAACTTTACAGGCCCTCTTGGAGGATCAGGTTTGTCCAGTGTTATAATTTCAACAGATGTAGACTTTTGTCCAATAACATTAGCAACAGTGATTCCATACATGCCACTGTCTTCTTTATTTGTTTCTTTAATATTCAGTACAGTGAGATTAGGCAAATCACTAACATTAACTCTTGTTGTCTGCTTTAACGGTTGACCATCTTTGGTCCACGTAACAGTTGGCTTAGGTCGACCAGAAATCGGTATTTCTAGTTTCAGATCTTGCCCCACTTGGATACTGTAACTGTGGAATGCAGGTCTTACATCTGGTTCAATAACAAGGTCTTTGGCAACCACTGGAACTGCAAGAGACCGTGGATCACTCTTGCCTTTTTCATTTACAGCTATTACTCTAAATAGATATTCTTCTCCTTGAGCTAGGTTAGGAATGAGCGCTTCAAGTGATTTTACACATGCACATTCTGACCATTTCTCACTGCCCTTTACTTGCATCTCAACAATATATTGTAAGATTTTGCTACCACCATCATGTTCAGGCTTTGACCAGCTTAGTGATACACTATTTCTTGTGACATCAACCACTGTTATTTTCCCTGGAGGTTGAGGAACTTCAGCAACCTTAATTGGGTCAGTGGTTTCTGCAGGCAGGCCAATTCCAAATTCATTCTCAGCGGTGACTCGGAAGTAGTAATTACAGCCCTCCTGAAGTTGATCTACTTTCCATGAGGTCTTGTGGCAATTTGTTACAACAGCTGCATAGGCCTTTCTCGTTGCTTCACGCTTTTCAACAATGTAGTTTTTAATTTTAGCACCACCATCCAATAAAGGAGGCTCCCATGAAAGCGAAATAGAGTCCTTGGTGATCTCCTTAATTTTTAGGTTAATTGGTGGACTTGGAGTGTCTAGTACCCTTACACTGACAAAGGCAGATTTTGTTCCACTGCTGTTTTCTAAAGTAAGAGTGTATTTTCCGGTATCAAATCTGTTAACGTTGTCAAGCACAAGGGAAGTGAAGCTACTAGTAATGTCAATAAGAGCTGCCTCTCTGATTTCACCATCCACTTTACCCCATTTTACTTCAGGGGTTGGACGCCCCCTAATAGGAACAAATAATCTTAAGGAACCACCTGCCCTTACATTTACAATTTTCCTTAAGTCTAGGTCAAGATCAAGGTCTGGAGCCTCCAATTTTTCTTCAACAATAATAGAACCAGGAACATCTGCATGGTCTCCAACTCCAGCTTTATTAACAGCACAGATACGGAATTTATATTCATGTTTTTCTACTAAATTTTCCACTTCTATATTTGTTTTCTTGATTCCAGTTGGTGGGGTACAAATTGTCCAGTCACCAACACTTACATCACATTTTTCAACAATGTATCCCTGGATTTCACTGCCACCATCATAGATTGGTTTGCCCCATGAAAGGAAAATGGAAGATCGTGTCACATCTATTGCTTTAGGATTATTAGGTGGGCCGGGCTTGTAAATAGGATCAGAAGCCTTATAGTAAGTGGAAGGTAGGCTTGGTTCACTAAGACCAGCAGCATTTTCAGCTGAGACTCTGTACTCATAGTCATGGTTTTCTATAAGTCCAGTCACCCTGTACCTCAGTTCACTAACCAAGCGTTTGTTGCATCTTGTCCAACGAATGCCTTCTTTATCTCTTTTTTCAAGAACATAACCCAAAATTTCACTTCCACCATCTGAGGCTGGTCTTTCCCACACAACAATCATTGAATCCTTGGTAATGGCCGAGACTTCTGGGGCATTTGGTGGAAGTGGCACTACAAATGGGTTCTTTGCAATTATTGGCTCAGATTCAAGAGGTTCACCAACACCATATTTGTTTACAGCCATGATTCGGAAGACATATTCATTTCCTTCCAGAAGTTTTGTAACTTTGCAACTAAGGGTTTGCACATTGGAATCAACTACTGTCCAAACTAAGCGGCTGGTTTCTCTTCTTTCTACAATGTAGTGTGAAATATTGCTACCACCGTCCTGTAGTGGGGGTTTCCATGCCAACATGCATTTTTCAGAAGTAACTCCTGTTATATCAACAGGCCCTTCAGGGGGCCCAGGTCTATCAAGAACTTTGACATGAACAGAAGCTGTTTTTTCACCTGCAACGTTCTTTGCCAGCAATACATAATGTCCACTATCAATTCGAATAGCTTCTTTTACACTGAGGCTTGTTGCAAAATCTGTGCTTTTTATTTCCAGACGAGCTGTGTTTGCTAATTCGTGTTCACCTTTTAGCCAGTGAATGGAAGGTAATGGTTTGCCATAAACATCAGCATCAATCTTGAATGACTCACCAGCATTTAATATAATTGTTTCTTTATATTTTGGATCCATGCTTATACGAGGTGGCTCTACTTCATCTTTGGCTGTGATTGCCCCCGAACTTTCAGATGGTTCACTGAAAACACCTGCAGCATTTCTTGCTATGACACGAAACTCATACCTCTGATTTTCCACTAGGCCAGTTACTGCAAACTGAGTTTCAATGACATTTGTAAAGCTTGCTTTCATCCAGCGACCATCTGGTAACTCCTTCTTTTCAACAACATACCCTGTGATTTTACTTCCGCCATCATATTCAGGTTTCTTCCACTGAAGAGTTACTGAGTTCCTTGTTACAATTATAGGTTCTGGACGACCCGGAGGATCACAGGGGTCATGTGCTGTATAACATTCAGATGCTTTACTTGCCTTTCCAATACCCACTATATTTTCTGCATAAACCCTAAACTCATATTCAAGCCCCTCTTCCAGGCCAGTTGTCTTAAATTTTGTGTCAGGAATAGCTGTTTTGTTTAGTTTAACCCAGAGGATGCTATTTCTTTCTTTGCGTTCCAAATGGTACCCAAGGATCTTGCTACCTCCATCAATGACTGGTTCATGCCACTGTACCACCATGCTATCTTTTGAGCAAGCTGATACAAAAGGTGTTCCAGGTGGACCAGGAACTTTGAATGGATATTGTGCTACCACAGACTCTGATATGAGATATGTACTCTTTCCATATCTGTTCTCAGCTGCAATTCTGAATTGATATTCGCTTCCAGTCTTTAATCTACATGCTTTTATTGTTGTTCTGGCAACAGTAGCTGACACAATATGCCAGATGGTAGTAGAAGTGTCCCGTTTTTCTACAATATAATTATTGATAGAGCTACCACCATCATATTTTGGTGGTTCCCACGAAATGGTAATGCTGTCTGCCGTTACTTCATCTATCTTTACTGGTCCAGTTGGAGGTCCTGGTTTATCAAGGACAACAACATTAAGAATTTCAGTAGCTTCACCTGCGGAATTTGTAAGTTTGACTAAATATGGTCCAACATCATCCTTGCAGGCTTCTTTTATTGTTAGCAATGTACTGTTTTCTGAGGTTTCTGCATTTACTCTAGTAGTCTCTTTCAGTGGCACATTGTCTTTATGCCACAATACAGCTGGTTTGGGTCGACCAACAAATGGGACATCAACCTTTAAGTCCTCTCCTGCTAGAACACTGAAAGTGGTGAACAACAATTTGAAAGCTGGTGCAATTACAAGATCTTTTGCAACAACTGGTATGCCCAATTGTCGAGGATCACTGACACCCTTTTCATTCTGAGCTGAAACACGGAAAGAATATTCCTCCCCTTGTATCAGTCCAGTTATAGTGGCTTCGGTAACTTTTACTGTAGCACAAGTTGCCCACTTTTCACTGCCTTTGCTTTGCATTTCTACAATGTAGCCTAGAATTCTGCTACCTCCATCATGTTCAGGTTTTTCCCATGACAAGGATACACTGTTTCTTGTCACATCTAGCAACGTTATCTTTCCTGGGGGGAGTGGTCTTTCTGACACTTTCACCGATTCTGGAGTTTCAACTGGAAGGCCTATTCCATACTCATTTTCAGCTAGGACTCTGAAATAATAGTTGCAACCTTCCTGCAGGTTGTCTACTTTCCAACTTGTCTTGTGACAATTAGCAATGACAGTTGAATAAGCTTTTCTTGTTGATTCGCGCTTTTCAACAATATAATTTTTTATTTTTGAACCTCCATCTATGAGAGGAGGCTCCCATGTGAGTGTAACAGATGATTTTGTGATTTCTTTTATTTTCAAATCTTGTGGTGCTCCTGGTGTATCAAGAACTCTGACATTTACAAATGCTGATTTACTGCCTGAACTATTTTCTATTGTCAATATGTACTTGCCACTATCAAATCTATTTACATTTCCAACAGTAAGTAGAGTATAAGAGCTTGTTGATTCAATAGTAGCTTTATCTAAAGACTCTCCGTGTTCTCTTGTCCATTTCACTTCAGGTGCTGGTCTTCCTTTGATTGGGACAAAGAGTCTTAAAGTACAACATGCCCTGATATTGACAACTTTACGTAGTTCCGCATCCAGTTCAATCTCGGGAGGTAGCATTCTTTCCTCAGCTTTTGGTGATCCAGGAACCAGGGCAGGTTCACCAATACCTTCAGAGTTCATGGCATATATTCGGATCTTATATTCCTGGTTTTCTTTGAGATCTGTGATGGTAAAGGAAGTAGCCTTCAGTCCTGCTGATGGAGTTACAATTTTCCACTCATCTTCTTCAGGCAATGCTATCTCAACCATATAACCTGTGATTTCTGAGCCACCATCATATATTGGTTTATTCCAAGCTATTGTAATTGAGGACTTGCTAGTGTCCAAGACACGAGGATTACCTGGTGGACCAGGCTTGAACACAGTATCACAAGCTTTATAGAACTGACTGGTTTGACTTGGTTCACTAACTCCTGCAGCATTTTCAGCCATTACTCTGTATTCATACTCATGACCTTCCGTCAATCCAGATACTTTATAACGCAAGTCTGTAACAACCCGTTTGTTACATTTTACCCAGCGTAGTCCAGCTCTGTCACGGCATTCTACAATGTAATTTGTTATTGGGCTTCCACCATCAGAATCAGGACGCCCCCAGCAGACAACCATAGAATCTTTTGTAATTGCTGTAACTTCAGGTGTTTTGGGTGGATCGGGTGGCACATATGGATTTACTGCAAGGATGGGTTCTGATTCCAGGACCTCACCAACTCCATATTTGTTAACAGCCATAACACGGAACACATATTCATTGCCTTTTAATAGGTTAGTGACCTTCAGTTTAGTTACTGGAACGTCTGAGGCCACACTTGTCCATGCCAGTCTGCTAGTTTCACGTTTTTCAACTACATAGTGGTCAATCTTTGCTCCTCCATCATCCAGTGGTGGTAACCAGGACAGTACACATTTTTCAGTTGTAACCTCAGAAACAGCCAAAGGTCCTTCTGGTGGACCAGGTCTATCAAGAACTTTAACATTGAAGATATGCTTTGCAAAGCCACCAGGATTAGAAGCAGTAAGTGTATATGCACCACCGTCTCTTCTGGCAGAATCTTTGTTGATCACAACAGTAGAGAAATCTGCAATTTTTATTTCTAATTTTGCTGTGTCTTCTAGCTCTTTTTCATCTTTTGTCCATGTCAGGGTTGGTGGAGGTCGACCTGCAACATCAGCCTCAAGTCTGAAAACTTCACCTGCTTTCAGTACTAAAGTGCCCTTGTATTTGGCATCCACCATTATCCTTGGTGCTTCAATATCATCTCTGCATGTAATTACATCTGATGGCTCAGATGGCTGGCTAACTGCACCAGCAGCATTTCTGGCAATCACACGGAATTCATAAGCAGCATCTTCTGTCAGACCACTTACAGTGAACTCTGTCTCTAATATATTGCTGAAGTTTGCCTTTAACCAACGACCATTAGGAAGGTCTCTCTTTTCAACAGTGTAACCAGTTATTTTAAAACCTCCATTATACTCAGGTTTAGTCCACTTAAGTGTCACTGTGTGTCTTGTAATGTTGAGGGGTACTGGCTTACCAGGTGGATCTATAGGGTCTAGAGCAAACACTGGTTCAGATGGCTTGCTTGGTTTACTTTTGCCAGCCACATTTTCTGCTACAACACGGAATTCATATGCAATGCCATCAGTAAGTCCAGTTGATTTAAAGATATTGCCTACCACCAGTGCTTTACTTACAGTTTGCCAAAGAATGCTATTTCGTTCTTTTCTTTCAACATGATAACCAAAAATTGGACTTCCACCATCAGTAACTGGCTCATTCCAGCTAATGGTCATTGACTCTTTTGTGACTGCGATCACCTGAGGAGTACCTGGTGGCCCAGGAACCTTGAATGGATAGTTGGCAATTACAGGCTCTGAAGTGATGGCTGGACCTGTTCCATACCTGTTTTGAGCTTTAACACAGAACTGATACTCAACTCCAGTAGTAAGATGAGTAGCTTTAAACATGGTACGTATAACAGTGCTTGCTAACTCAGTCCATGTGGTACTGTCAGTTTGACGCATTTCTACAACATAGTTACTTATAGGCACCCCTCCATCATTCTGAGGAGGCTCCCATGAGAAAATTACAAAGTCAGATGAAACTTCTTCAAATTTGATCGGTCCAGTGGGAGGACCAGGAATATCATGAACCTGGACAGTGATCACATCGCTAACTTCTCCAACAATATTTTTAGCTGAGAGGGGATATCGACCACTATCATTTCTTGTGCATTCATTGATGTTTAGTATGGTTGAAGTTGCAGTGTTTTCAAAATTTACCCTCTGTGTTTGTTTCAGCAGCTGGTCTTCTTTCTTCCATGTCACAATTGGTCTTGGACGACCAAGCACAGGGATTTCAATTTTGATGTTATCACCAGCTCTTGCAATGACTGTTTTCTGGTAAATTCCACGAAGGTCAAATTCAGGAAGCATCACCTGCTCTTTAACAACAACTGGTCTGCTCTCTCTTGGATCACTTCTTCCAGCACTATTAACTGCCATAACCTGGAAAGTATATTCCTCATTTTCAGTTAGATTCCTCACTACACAGTCTAATGTTTTCACGGTTGTGATGTGCGTCCATTGAGTGGAACCTTTTTTCTGTGCTTCAATTACATAACCAGTGATTTTGCTTCCACCATCATGTTCTGGCTTTGGCCAAGCAAGGCTAACTGTGCTTTTTGTTATATCCATAATATTGAGGCTCTCAGGTGGTGATGGTGCTTCAGAGGCTCTCACAGGTTCTGCTGTTTCAGCTGGTTCACCAATCCCAAACTCATTTTCAGCCAGCACTCTGAAGTAATATTCACATCCTTCAACTAAATTAGGAATCCTCAGGGAACATTTCTGGCAGTTGGTGGTTACTGTTGAATATGACTTCCGTGTTGCTTCACGTTTTTCAACAATATAATTTGTTACACGTGAGCCACCATCTAATAGAGGCATATCCCACTGCAGGGTGATGCTGTCTTTAGTTATTTCCCTAGGCTTAAGATTTATTGGTGGCCCTGGTGTATCCAAGACCTTTACATTTACAAAGCCAGTTTTCTTCCCAGCAGCATTTTCAAGGGTCATTACATATTTTCCAGCATCATATCTATTACACTCTGTTATAATTAGAAGAGTAAACGAGTCTGTATTTTCAATGCTGGCACGTCCTTTAAGTGGAATATCATCTTTTGTCCAGGTAACTAAAGGAGTTGGACGACCTTTAATTGGCACAAATATCCGAACAGTCAGTCCAGCTCTAACAACAAGTGTTCTTCTCAGCTCAGCATCTAATTCAAAATCAGGAACCATTTCCCGATCCTTGATTTCAATGCTTGGAATTTGTGCTGGTTCACCAGCACCCACAGCATTAATGGCAGTGATTCTAAAATTATATTTGGCTCCTGGCTGGAGATTAGCAACAACAAATTCAGTGATTCGTAAAGCAGTCCCTGTTGTGTCTTTTACCCATTCTTCTTTTCCTTCCATTTGATGCTCTACTATATAGCCAATGATGTCAAGTCCACCATCATAATGAGGCTTGCCCCATCTTAAAGAAGCACTGGTCTTTGTAGTATCAGTCACTTGTGGGTTTGAAGGTGGACCCGGTGGATCTGCAGTAGAGGAAAAAAAGAGAAAATTCCCACATTACATTAGACCAGAGCTTTCTAGGCAACACAAACATTAATAATCAATGGTGAATTCTGTAGAAGTAAAGAAATGGTACTAACATGCGACATCCTTAATTAATACTGGGTTTGAAGAATCACTTGGTGGTCCAACCCCTGCTCTGTTTTCTGCACTGACACGAAATTCATATTCATTTCCTTCTAGGAGTCCAGTTATTTTGTATCTAAGGTCTGAAACTGGTTTCTTTGTTACTCGGACCCATCTCAAACCTTTCTTTTCTTTCCTCTCCACATAGTAGCCTGTGATTTCACTACCACCATCATCAACTGGCCTTTTCCAGCTAACAGTCGCACTATTTTTAGTCACATTTGTTACTTCTGGTTTTCCGGGAGGCCCTGGGGGACCTACAAATAAAAAAAAAATGGAATTTTTAAAACTTGCATGAGCTTGTAAATACTATACTGAACATTTAAACATTAACTTTTTCTATTTACCAAATCTATCCACCATTTTAACTGGTTCTGACTGTACCGGTTCACCCTTGCCATACTGGTTCACAGCTGAGACACGGAAGATGTATTCATTTCCTTGAATGAGCTTGCTAACAACATGCCTGCAAGTCTCAATATTTTCAGCAACTAAAGTCCACAGGAGTCGGCTAGTTTCTCGCTTTTCAAGTACATAAGACTTGATGGGTGATCCACCATCTTCTGCAGGAGGTGACCATGTAAGAGTAGCTTTTTCGGCTGAGACATTACTGACCTCAATAGGCCCCGGTGGTCCAGGTACATCTAAAACTTTTACATGCACATGTTCCTGTTTAGTGCCAAAAGGATTGTTTGCAGTTATTGTGTATTCACCAGAATCTTTTCTGGCTGCATATTTGACACTAAGTGTGGATGAAGTTGGAGTTGTTTCAATGTGTACAATATCTGATGGTTTAAAGTCCTTCCCTGCTTTGGACCATGCTGAAGTTGGAAGTGGTTTTCCACGAATGCTTATAGCTGTAACTGTAATGGTATCTCCTGCTTTAACTGTCAAGCCTTCTTTCAGTGTAGGATCAATAACAATTGTCGGTGCCTCTGCAAAAGTAAAACATGTTTGTTAGGAAAGAGTGAGTTTTAAACATGGATTTGACAAAGAAACCCAAGAACTCTGTATATTTAAGGGCCTACGCACCATACTCATCCTTGCATATTATGGTCCCTGTTGGATCTGATGGAGGACTGATAGCACCAGCAGTGTTCTTAGCTCTAATTCTGAACTCATATTTCCCACCTTCAACAAGGTCAGTTACAGTAAATGCACAATCTGGAACATTCACATGATTGGCTTTTGTCCATGACTTAGAAGGCAAATCACGTTTTTCAACTATGTAGCCAATTAATTTATGTCCACCATCATATTTTGGTTCTGTCCAAATGAGTGTTACTGAGTTCCTAGTTACATTGATAACTTCAGGTTTTCCAGGAGGATCTTAAGGGAAAAAGAAAAAGATCAAATCAAAATAAACCAATAATGAAGCAAATGCCAGTATTTTTCAACCCTCTGAATTCTCTCTGTTTTCTTCTGATGACTTACCAATTGGATCAAGTGCCACAATTGGTTCAGATGGCAGGCTAGGTTTACCTACTCCTGCTAAGTTGATAGCCATCACTCTGAATTCATATTCCAGACCTTCAGTTAACCCTGTTACTCTAAAATCTTTCATCCTTAGTGGAGTCTTGTTAGCTCTTTTCCACAGAAGACTATTTCTTTCTTTGAATTCAAGATGATAACCTAACAAAAATGAATAGTAGAATGTAAAATACCAGTTGGTGTTATAAAAATCTACATTTGCATCATTAACTGCCCAGCATACTACTGTTGTATCTGTAGGTAAACTGGCTCAGCTAATGATGCAAGAACATTTAAAATAGATTAAGGAATAGATATAAATGTAAAACACATACATATATAGTTATATGATTTGTGAATGCAAATATTGAATTATGCACACAGATATAAATTTATATAAGTGCACCTATTGCCCCCTCCCTTCCAAGATTTGACCACATATACATGAAACAGCTATAATGTCCCAATTCCTATACTTTTTTAAACTTTGACATTTAATTTTTTATTATTTTAAAAACAAGTGTATATACTGAAAAAATGAAAAGAAAGTATAATTCTAAAATACACACAAATGGGATACATTAAAGCAAATAATATAATAGATTTACCTTACTTTTCAATAAGAAGAAAGGAGCTAAAGGAAAAAATGTTGAAAAGGTTCTAGGGAAAATACCTGTGATCGGTGAGCCGCCAGTTTTCTTTGGGTCAGTCCAAGTTAGAGATGCCGAATCATGCTTAACATCAACAATTTTGGGTGGTGGAGGAGCATCTGGCACATCTAGAAAATACATTAAAAATAAATGAGCATTGAAATGAAATACCAGGATTACATCATTTTTAATGAAAGAGGTTATAATTCATAATTACCAAATGGATGTTTTGCGACCACAGGATCAGATTTAAGGCCTTCACCTACTCCATATTTATTTTCAGCACTGATCCTGAAAGTATATTCATTTCCCTCATGAAGTCTTGTGACTCTAAACGTAGTTTTCTGGACAGCAGAAGCACATGTTACCCATTTATTATTTATATTATCTCTCTTCTCTAGGATATAGTTAGTGACTTCTGAACCACCATCATCTTTTGGAGGTCCCCATTTTAAGGTTATAGCATCAGCTGTGACTTCCTCAAATTTCACTGGTCCTGTTGGGATGCCAGGTTTGCCAACAACTTTTATGGAAATAGTGCCTTCCTTACTGCCAGCAACGTTCTTCAGTGTGATGGTGTATTTTCCGGCATCATCTTTTTGGCAGTCACGTACCAAAAGAGTGGTATTAACTGCTGTGGACTCAAATGCAACTCTTCCAGTCTCAGTGAGTACCTGGTCTTCACCTTTCTTCCATGTTACAGATGGGGCAGGTTTTCCTTTAATTGGGATTTTAAGATGGAAACTACTACCTTCTTTTGCTAAATAGCACAAATCAGGTAGAGCTCTTAAATCAAGATCAGGTGCCACTACAAAATAAAAAGATATTGATCAGTCATTTGTGCATAACATCTTTATTTTGAAATGTTACTCCAGCTCTCAACTAAACTGATATGCATTGGTGCATAATGGTCACTTTATACAAAACAACATATAATTTGGATAAATGAAAGAAAATTCATGAATTTAAAGAGATACTTACCAATATCATCTCTTGCCACAACTGTAATCTCACTTGGAGTTCCAAATCCAGCATCATTTTGTGCTCTTACTCTGAAAGTATATTCTTTCCCTTCTGTTAAGTCTTTCATAGAGTACTGGAGGTTCTTTGACCTCATAATTTCTTGCCATGAATCATCAGCAGTCATGACCTCTACACTATATGCAATGATACGGCTTCCACCATCACTGATAGGCTTTTTCCAAACTAGATTGCAGGATGACTTTGTTACAGCTAAAGCTTTTAGGTCAACAACTGGTCCAGGTGTTTCTAGAATGAAAAAGAAGAGTAGTTAGTCTTAATTACAAGCATAAGATCATTTTAAAAGTAAAGTAGGAGATTCTTCTCACCAGAGGCTTTAACAGCATCCCGAGTTTCACAGGGGTCACCAATACCATATTCATTTTCAGCAAACACCCTGAAAAAGTAGGATTTGCCTTCCTCTAGATTAGTTATCCTGAAGCTTGTCTTTGGGCACTCTGTTGAAACTGTGGACCATGATTTTCTCTCTGCATCTCGTTTTTCAATAACATAGTTTGTGACTGGACTGCCACCATCAATTAGGGGAGGCTCCCATGAAATAAAGGCAGAATCCTTAGATGCTTCTTTTACAATCAGATTAATAGGAGGTCCGGGAGTATCTATATGAATGCAAAATAAACATTTGATTTAGTAACCAAAGTACAGAAAATATTAACTGGTTTTAAATAAATTTTAAAAATAACTTATCTTTAAAATTTAATAATAATTCTAGCACTTACCAAGTACTTTCACAACCATGGTGTATGACTTTTTGCCACTGCTGTTTTCCAAAGCCAGAACATATTTTCCAGCATCATATTTGTTTACATTTTCACAGCGTAGAAAGGTGTCAAAATCAGTTGACTTGATATCTAGCCCTTTCCTGTCTTTTAGGTTGGCATTCACTTTAGACCAAGTAATTTTTGGAGGTGGACGTCCTCTTACTGGCACATAAATCCTCATTGTGACTCCAGCACGTAATACAAGTACTTTCCTCAGTTCTGCATCAAGATCACCCTCAGGTGGAACTGTGTAATAAAAGATTCATACATTAAAAAGTCAGTATTTAAATGTAGCACTAAAAATACTGTGATCAAAAGTCCTACTTTACTGGCACTGTAGTGGATTGGACGGGCTGTCTTTGTTTCTTAACAGATGTTATTTAAGCTGTAGTTCAATCTAGTTTCAAAACACTTGGTAGGCTGAACTTCTCCTGCAGCGCTTCCTTTTCTTTTACCATCTTTCATCAACTACATCTTTTTTTCCCATCCATCATATGAAGCAGTTCTGTTTTCTCCTTACCTTAAAAGGAACTTGGAACTCAGCTGCCTGTCCTGTACATTTTTTACCCTGCATAAATATAACAATTACTGGGTGGTATTACACTTTTGCTCCGTCTAGTTGTGCATGCACTAGCCTGAATGGGTGGAGTGGGGAGGGGGAAGAAGAGAAGACCCCCATACAATTAGATCAGGCAGGATGCCCCAGAAAACCAGGTCTTAGTATAGGTAGCTGGGCTCCAAATTCCAAAAGGCAGGAGAGAAACTGAAGTCCTGCAGAACAGGGGAGAGATATCTGGATAGTCTGAATGAAGATTTGAGGGAAAAGGGAAAAACCCTGAAAACCCAAGAAGGTGGGAGAATTCCTGGTGGGGAGAGAGGAAAAACAGGCACGACTTCCCACAAAGAGTTACTCCAATCATATTCCTTTTCTAGTTGCCAAGCCTCCTGCAGCCTGTAAAACAAGCTCCCTCAGGATCCCTGCTGCTAGATGTGCCTACATTCTCCCATTAAAAGCTGTGACTAGCCCCTCAGCTAAATTTCAAAATCCACCCCATTCATCTTCACTGAAATCAGCAAGTTCATTTGTTTTCCAGAAATACTTACTTAAAATGTCTTTGGCAAGGTGTTTATCAGGCACATCACTTGGATCACTGTATCCAATCTTATTGACAGCATAGATACGGAACTGGTATTCTGTATTCTCTGTTAGGCCAGTTACCACATAATGAGTATCCTGTAGATTTTTTGGCAGATTGCATCTGACCCAGTTATCTGTGTCAGCTCTTTTTACTTCAACTAGGTAACCAATAATGGGGCTTCCGCCATCATATGCTGGTTTACTCCAAGATAGACTTATAGAATTACGGGTTGTGTCAACCACTTTTGGGAAGGCAGGAGGGCCAGGAGGATCTGAGAATGAAAACAATAAGAAGTTACATAGCATACATTAAACAATCATACTGAGCAAATGTATTTGGGTGTTTCATAAGAAAATCAAAAAAACATACACTGAGGATCACGAGCATATGCTGCCTTAGAGGGTCCACTAGGTTTGCCTGGTCCAGCCTTGTTCAGCGCTGTTACTCTATACTCATACTCTGTTCCTTCTTGAAGTCCAGTGGCCTTTACAGTTCTTTCTATGACAGGCTTTCTGTTTACCTTTGTCCAGTTAACAGTCTTAGTTTCACGTTTTTCAAGTATGTATCCAGTCACAGGTGATCCACCATCATCAGCTGGTGGCTTCCAGCTAACAGTCATAAAGTCCTTTGTTATATTACTAATTACAGGTGGATCGCAAGGCCCAGGTACATCTGTAAAGATTTATTGAAAATAATTTTTATTCTCTTAAATGTGCATAAAACAATTAATCACAAAATCTTGCTGAGACAAGCTTACCATATGGATTTTTAGCAACTGTTGGCTGAGTGAAGATGGGATCTCCAACACCATATTTGTTTTCAGCACAAATGCGGAACTGATATTCATGTCCTTCTATCAGTTTTTCTACACTGCAGCTTGTAATTGGTACATTGGCAGTGACTTGAGCCCAATTTGGTCTGCTTGTTTCACGCTTGTCAACAATGTAGTTAGTAATTTCTGAACCTCCATCTTCAAGAGGTGGCTCCCAAGAAAGCATTGCACGATCTGCATACATATTGGTGATTTTAACTGAGGCAGGAGGACCTGGCTTATCTGGAAAAATTAATGACCAATAGTTACATATCTATCTTTTGCTATATCATCCAAATTATAAATATGAACTAATAAATAATCTTTATCTTACCAAGTACTTTGAGCTTAATTGTTGCTGATTTAGAACCACTTGCATTTTCAGCAGTAATAGTATAGTCTCCTGTCTGCTTCCTGTTAACGCTGAACAGTTCCACAGTGGACAGGTTTCTCTTGGCGGTGATCTTAATGCCTTCAGTTGGCTTTAAATCTTCTCCTTCTTTCTTCCAAGCAATTGTCGGCATAGGTTTACCATACACATTGGCCTCAAGGCAAACATTAGTTCCAGCTTTTACTGTAAGCAGTGATTTCATAGATACACCCAATTCTATTCTGGGAGGAACTGAGAAGAAACAAAATGAAGAAAGGTAAGCAACTCAATAATTAAACATATCATATGAATTCTAGATATAAGGGCATGACTGAACATTACCAGAGTTCACAAACACTTGAATATACATTTCTTACCATTTTCTGCCTGAATGGTCACTGGTTCAGAAGGCTCAGAAGGCCAGCTAATGTTTACTGCTGTCTTCGCAATTGCTCTAAACTGATATTGAGCATTTTCTTCCAAACCAGTAGCAGTGTATTCTTCTTGAGGAATTTGATGTGGAGTAGAATTGCATCGTACCCATTTATCACTTGGCAGTTTGCAAGCTTCAACAAAGTAGCCAATAATTTTGCTTCCACCATCATGCTTCGGTCTTGTCCATACAAGTGACACAGTACTCTTAGTGACATCAATAACTTCAGGTTTTCCAGGAGGATCTAAAAACAAACAAGAGGATCACAAGAGTAACTTCAGCAAAAAATCTGTATATTTCAGAAAAATCTTTTACAATGGTAGACAGTATTCATACACATCCCTCTAGAAATGCAGAAAACACTAGACTGCATGATATATATATATATATAGACATTATACTTATTATATAGAAAATATCTAAAGAAAAGGGAAAAATGATGATTCTAGAGTTGCACATATTAAGAATTAAATAAATTTCTTACCACTTGTAGTAAGAAAAATTAAATAATGTAAGTTGACTGTAAATATTAATGACATGTTATGACAAATCATTTAAATGTTTTGCTTACCAACTGGGGCTCTTGCTGTAATAAAATCAGTTGGCTTGCTAGGTTTGCTTGCTCCAGCTTTGTTCAGGGCATAAATTCTGAAAGCATACTCAAGACCTTCAATTAGACCTGCACAAGGGTATTCTGTAGAGCGCACAAGTGTATCATTAGCCTTCACCCACAGCAAACTATTTCTTTCTTTACGCTCTATGAGGTACCCAGTAATTGGACTGCCTCCATCACTGTCTGGTTTGTCCCATGCTACAAAAATGCAGTCCTTATTGACTTTGGTAACACGTGCATTCCTTGGCTCACTTGGAACATCTGTGGAAAAACAAATGGGATAACATTATCTGTTCTTTTACTATTTGAAGAATTAAATGAGAAATACCAGCATTTAAAATGGACATACCAAATGGAAACCTTGCAACCATCTTGTCAGATGTGAGTGGCTCAGAAATGCCAAAACGATTTTCAGCACGAACACGGAACATGTACTCTTGTCCAGGGGTCAATTTTCCAACTCTGCAGCTTGTCTTTGTGACAGAAGCTACAGCCGTTACCCAATCTCCCCGACTAACATCACACTTTTCAACCACATAGTTTGTAATGTTACTGCCACCATCTTCGAGAGGCATATGCCATGCAAGTGTGCAAGCATCAGCATCTATCTCAGAAATGTCAAATGGAGGTTGCGGTGGACCTGGGACATCTGTATAAAGATGTAAGGAGAAAAATATAACAAAATGGTAGAGCACGAAACATATTAAAACTAGCAGTGTATAAAGTTAGGTTAAAAAATGAAACTTACCCATGACTACCACTCTGATTCTCTGAGTGGCAATGCCAGAGCTGTTTTCTGCTGTGAGAGTATAGTAATCACTATCTTTCCTAGTCACATCCTTAATGATGAGAACAGAAGAGTTTTCTGCTTTATGCACAGCCAGACGACTAGATGTAAGTACATCTTGCTCTCCTTTCATCCATTTACAGGTTGGCTGAGGTTTTCCATAGACATATGCTTCAATTCTGAGTTTCTGTCCCGCTTTAATACTAACATGATCTGGCATCAGGATCTTAGGTGGCACTAAAGACAAGCACACACAAATATCTGTAACTCCTGTGAGAAATAATTTTGTTTTCTCATGCAAGTGTACTCTGCATCTGTGCTAGAGCCCTGAGCATTTTGTAGGTAGAATCCTTAGTCTCAATTCAATGTGGGTGGCATAACAGTCTGAATATTAGGTTTGAATTATATAAATACCCCTGAAACCAGCTATTCCATAACTGGCAGTGTAAGCTCTGACTCTGACTTTTGTCTTTATATGCTGAGTTAGATTGTAAATGGAAGTTTTTGTGACCAGATTGTCTTTTCATATGCTTGCATGGTGCCTAATGCTACAGTAGCACTTAAAAACCACTACGTATACTTCTCTTAGCTATGGGTAATTCTACGGCAATCTTTGGAACAATCCCATACCACTTAATCATCAAAAAGGGTCCCTGTTAAGTGACATGAGACAAACTCTTTGCTGCTTTCATGATGCCATTTTCAAATAATAGAAATATAGAACTGGAAGAGATCTCAAGAGAACATCTAGTCTATCTCCCTATTCTAAAGTAGGACCAAGTATACCTATATCATCTCTGACAGGTGGTTTGTCTAACTTGTTCTTAAAAATATATTAGACTTCCTGAGGTGCAAGTGTCTTGTGACTCAAAGTACGACCTTCTACAGAATGGCAGAAAAGATCATTTAAATATTGATTTCTTAGGATTCAATCCAAGAACCCAAAATCTTATTCATTTCATTATTAAAGCAGATTTTAATAGTATAGAATAATAAATAATTACTTACTGAGTTGTTCTTTAACTTCAAATATTCCTTCCGTTTCTCTTGGCAAACTTACTCCTACAGCATTTCTAGCTGCCACCCTAAATTTGTATTTCTTTCCTTCTTTCAGACCAACTACAACAATGTTCAGATCTTTGACAACAGAGTATTGTGTCCAGCGATCCTCAGGTTGTTCTTCTTCTTGATAGCTAATAATATACCCATCTATTTTAGAACCTCCATCACGCAGTGGTGGCAACCAGCCTAAAGTAGCACTGTTCTTTGTAATTTCAGTAACTTCAAGTTTTCTTGGTGGATCGGGTTCACCTTAATTAGAAACAAAGCAGATATATTAAAATTTCACAACTTTAACTGGGCAATGCTTTGGTAGAATTACTAAGAATTCTGGCTACTTTATGCAGTAATTCAAAAAGCATTTTATTTAACAGCGTTATTCTTTTGATTTATACTAGAAATCATCAGAATACATTAAATTAAAATGAATATTGGCATGAATGGTACTAATTTGTATTTAGAAAACATCTGCATAAGAATATTTATTGCACCGTCATTGAGTGGTTAGCAGCAATGCAGAATTTAGACACATCCACCTTCATGAAAAAGCAGAAGCTTACTGGAGATTAAAGCACATAAAGATGCAAAAATAAACAATCAACATTAATAAGTACTTACTTAGTGGATCAGATGCCAAGATTGGTTTTGGTGTATCTGTTGGCACACCAGGACCATATTCATTGACAGCAGTTACTCTAAAGAAGTATTCATTTCCAGGTACAAGATTAGCTACTTTGAAACTAGTTTTCTTTACATCTGCAATAACTGTTGACCAGGTTTTTCTGTCAGCCTCACGTTTCTCCAGGATGTAGTGAGTCACTGGACTGCCACCATCATTCTCCGGAGGTACCCACGAAAGCTGACATGACATTTTTGTGACATCTGAAACACTGAACTCAGCAACAGGTCCAGGGGTGTCTACAAAGAAACATTCATGTATTCATATAACTCATATATCAGTCATCTTAAAAATCCTTATTAAATTACAGTGAACATGGGATAATGGCTTCCTAAGTATGAAGAATTAATGTTAGCCATGCACAGTAATACCCAAATGCTACAGTAATAGGTGGCATAAAAATCCCTATAATGAATAATGAAAGAATAAGAACATGGATGTGTTTACAAATTGTTCATGGTGACTCACCAAGGACTCTGACATTCACAAATACGGCCTTTTCTCCAGCTGGGTTAACAAGGGTCAAAGAATATTTTCCTGAATCATCACGTGTAGAATTAGGGATGACAAGGAAGGCCATAGTATCAACCAGATCAACCTGTCCTTTTCTGACCACATTATCAATACCCACTCTCCTCCAGGTGACTTTAGGTGCTGGTCGCCCTCTAATGATGGCAAAAAGTCTAATGGGGCATCCTGCTCTGACTGTGACTAGCTTTCTCAGGCTTGCATCCAAATCAATCTCAGGAGGTTCTGAAACATGACATTAAAGAAAACCAAAAAAAGTTCAGAATGAGAAATAAAATCTAAATATAGCAAATAAATGAGACAGAAATCCACAGATAAGAATGAAAAAAATTACCAAGTATTTCTTTAGGAGAGACAGCTTCCTTCAGTTCAGCTGGTCGGCCAATGCCAACTTGATTTTGGGCAGAAACCCGGAACTCATATAGTTGTTTCTCATCCAGACTGGTTACTGTAAATTCTGTATGAATAACTTGTGCAGCAACATTGCATCGTTTCCACCCTACATCAGGTGCTGCACTTTCAACTTTTGGTCTCATTTCTACAACATATCCAATAATTGGTGCACCACCATCATAGACTGGTTTTCCCCATCCAAGGGTGATGGAACTCTTTGTGCTGTCAACCACTTTCAGATTTGTTGGAGGACCAGGTGGTTCTGAAAGACATGACAAAGGACAGGAATAAGAACATATCTAAGCAACTATACAACCTGGTAACTTAACATTTTGTTTTTACAGCAGTGAAATATACCACTACAGTACCTATTGGATCTTTTGCCACTACTGGTCTTGATGGCAAACTTGGTTCTCCAAGACCAATTTCATTTTCAGCCTTGACGCGGAATTGGTATTCATGTGTTGGAATGAGATTTGTAACCTTCTTGCGTCTCTCCGGGATTGCACTCTTAGTAACAGGAACCCATCTTAATGATCGTTTTTCTTTCTTCTCTAATATATATCCTGTAATTGATTTGCCACCATCATATTCTGGTGGGTTCCAAACTACAGTCATCTCATCTTTGCTGACTTTAGTGACTTCTGGGGGATCAGGACGACCAGGTCTGTCATACATCGTTTTTGCAATAATTGGTTTTGTTTCTGTTGGTGGGCCAGTGCCCATCTTATTCTCTGCACGAACCCTAAAGATATACTCATTACCTTCTATGAGACGTGTCACTTCTGCATGGTTTGTTAGAATAGCAGCAGAGTACGTAGACCAAACCATACGCTTGCTCTCACATTTTTCTACAATGTAGTTTTGTATTTCACAACCACCATCATCTTCAGGTGGGTCCCAGTTGATAGTGCACCTATCACTTGAAATGTCAGAGACCTTCAAATTTCTTACTGGACCGGGTTTATCCAAAACGTTAACAGTAGCATAAGCTACAAAACTACCAGCTGTATTAGTTGCAGTAATCACATATTTACCACCATCGCTACGCTTTGATTTTGTGAGAACAAATTTAGATGAATCAGAAGTTGTTTCAATTGTGACTCTTGGAGATTTGGTTAGATCTGTAGCATCTTTGTCTTTTATCCATACGACTTCTGGTTGAGGCTTGCCTCTAAGTCCTGCCTCAAGTCTAATTGAGTCACCTGCTTTTACAGTTAGCACACCACTTAACTTCAGATCAAGGACTGGTTTTTGCAGTTCTTCCTTCACAACAACTTCACTTGTTTTCACCCAGTCACTTTCACCTCCCTCATTCTTGGTCTGAACTCTGAATTGATATGTTTTATTTTCAGTGCATTTATCAACCATGTAGTGGGTTTCCTTAATACTGCCCTTGTGTACCCTTTCCCATTCATCTGAATCTTTCAGTTTTCTTTCAACATGATAAGATAAATTGGGGCTTCCACCATCATAATCTGGTCTCCTCCATTTCAAATACACAAATGTCTTTCCTGTTTCTGCAATGTGAAGATTTTCTGGTGGACCAGGCCTGTCAATAGGATTAATAGCAAGTATAGGAGTCTTGGTCTCAGTGACAGGGCCTGGACCAACTTTATTCTCTGCACAAACTCTGAAGAAATATTCATGGTTTTCTATGAGATTTGCCTTTACTAATCGTTTGGTAACATCGGAAGAGACAATTGACCATCCCTTCTGGTTTGGCTGACGATACTCTACAATGTAATTTGTAATTTCTGAGCCGCCATTATCTACTGGGTTTTCCCAAGTGACCATACAAGAATCTTTTGTGACATAGCTTATCTTCAGGTTCTGACATGGTCCAGGTCTGTCAAGTACATTAACAAGAGCAAATGCTTGAGCATGTCCACTGCTGTTCTTTGCTACAATGATGTATTTGCCATGATCTTCTCTTTTGGCTTCTTTCACTTGCAGTTCAATATGCGGGAACTCATGAACCATCTCAATGCGCTTGTCTCGGACTAATACTTTGCCATCCTTAGACCATGTTATGTCAGGGTCTGGTCTGCCTTTTACTCTACCAGTAATATGGATCATTTGTCCTACCCTGACGGTGATTAAGTCACGACAGGTAACATCTAGCTCTAATTCTGGAGGAGAAAGAATATCTTTTATGAGAACGGTTTCTGGCAATTCTCTGGGCTCTCCTTCTCCAACAATGTTAGCAGCTTTTATACGGAATCTATATTCATTTCCTTCAATTAGCCCAGGTACCCTAAATGCACACTGTCTAATGAGTTCATCTTTATTAATTCTGTTCCATTGAGTAGTTCCAGCTTTCTGACATTCCACAACATACCCCAATATAGGGCTGCCACCATCTTTGAGAGGCTTTGTCCACACAAGGTCAGCAGTTTCTCTGGTCTTGTCTTTTAGCTTTGGATTAATGGGAGGTCCAGGAGGTGTGATAGGGCGCGAAATTTTTACTGGGTCAGAGACTGGGGATGGTTTGCTTATGCCAACCATGTTTTCTGCAAAAACTCGGAATTCATATGTGTTGCCCTCAAAGAGACCAGTGGCTCTGAACTTCAGTTCCAGCACTGGTGTCTTGTTGACACGTACCCACTTGCCAGATTTTTCACGACGTTCAAGAATGTAACCTGTTATTGGACTTCCACCATCAGATTTTGGTATGGTCCAAGACACAGTTGCAGCATTTTCTGTAATATCTGAAACTACTGGTTTGCCAGGTGGTGATGGCGGATCAAACATATGTTTAGCAACTGTTGGTGTTGAATCGAGGGGCGCACCAATGCCTATCTTATTTTCTGCACGAACACGGAAAACATATTCACAACCTTTCTGTAGGCGTGGAATCTTAAGTTTTGTTTGACTGATTCCTGAACAGACCACTCCCCAAGTTTCTTTCTTTGATTCTCGCTTCTCAACAATGTAGTTCAGTACAGGGCTTCCACCATCATCTTTCGGAGGACGCCAGGAAATAACCATGTATTCTGGTGCTACTTCAAGAATATTAATAGGGCCAGTTGGTGGGCCAGGAACGTCCAAAACTGTAAGATGAAGACCAACGGTTTTGCTGCCAGCTGCATTAGACACCGTGAGAAGATATTCTCCAGTATCTTTTCTTACACAGTCTTTAATGGTAAGTACTGTTGAGTAATTGTCTGTATCGATTTTGTAGTTGCCTTCCGTTTTGATTTCATTGCCATCAGTTACCCATTTTGCAGTGGGCACGGGTACACCTCTCATGATTGCAGGAAGTCTTACAGTGCTACCAGCTTTAACAACAAGGCCTTCAATTAACTTCACATCTAGTTCCACAGATGGAGGTACTAGAATTAGAAAAAAAATAAAGCAGTTACTATACGTTCTTTTTCTTGGGAAATATTAAAAGAAAGAAATGAAAAGAATCATACAAATGAAAAAGGTACCTAGTTTTTCTTGACACTCTATTGGTATAGTTGTATCTGGAAGACTCAGGCCCACAATATTCTGGGCTTTCACTCGGAATTTATAAGTCTTTCCTTGCTCTAGACCAGTAACAACACACTCTAGCATGGGTACAGTCTTAAACTTAATCCACTCCTCTGCACCTTCTTCTTGATACTCCACTAAATATCCAGTGATTTCAGCACCACCATCACGATCTGGCCGATTCCAAACAAGAGAAACTTCTGTTCTGTCAATATCTACATGGTGCAGATTCTTTGGTGGTCCTGGAGGATCTTTTAAAAGCAAAAAAAAAAAAAAGATGATTAATGGGGTGACAAACATAAATACAAGAAATACCGTCTTTGTAATAACAAGATCAGTTCATCAAAGTTCAACATTTTTAAAATAATTCCCCCCCCTTCCACCAACAATTCATCAATAGAAAACACCTACGTAATGGGTCCATTGCTTTGATTGGCTTGAGACACTCAACATATGGACCTCGCCCATACTGGTTCTCAGCAGCAACACGGAAGAGATACTGAGTGCCTTCCATAAGATGTTTAGCCAGATGACTATGTTTCTTGGAGGATGCTGAAATGGGTACCCACTGGGCAGCAGCTACATCTTTCTTTTCAACCACGTAATTGGTAATGACAGAACCACCATTGTCCTCTGGTTCCTTCCATGTGAGATAGCAAGAATCTTTTCTAACTTCACTGACCTGTAGATTTCTAGGTGGGCCGGGTTTGTCTAGTTTTTTTAAAAAAAATACAGAATATTTATTTAATAAACATATCAAATATTACAAAATAAAGCATATTTCAGTGGCAAGAAAGTTATTAAATGTACTACTTTTCATTTATACTCCTTTTCTCATGCTTATTATGATGCTTTATTACTGGTGATCTCTGGATTTGAAATTATTAATTTTCCCCAGAATATCCCATTTCTTTGGTCTGCTATAAAATATTAAAAAGCATACAGTATAAACAAAATGATTACCTAGTACAATGACTTTTACTTCAACAGTCTTTGAACCAGCTGGATTTTCAACAGTCAAAGAGTAAATTCCACCATCTTCATGGACAGTGTTACGAATTTCCAGCTTACTGCCCACTCCTGTAACGTCAATATCTGCTTTGGGTGAAACCTCTCGTCCTTCTTTCTTCCAAGACACTTTTGGGAATGGAACTCCTTTAATTACAGCACTAAGTCTTAATGTATTTCCAGCTTTTATGTGTTGCTCCCGTGCCATATTAGCATCAAGTATCAGCTCTGGAGGTTCTGGGAGAAAAATTTCTAGTTTTAGGAAACAGGCATATTTTGACAATACTTTTTCATTCATAAACTTATCTGAGCTTATTTTACTTACCAAGCCTGTCTTTTACTTCAACTGGATCAGGAACATAAGCTGGTTCTGATTCACCTGCTGCATTGACTGCCATAACTCTGAACTTATAGGTCAGACCCTCAGTAAGGCCAGTGACCTTGTATTTTGTTTCAGGACAGGAGTCTGCTGTAAGATTGGCCTTCTTCCAATCTTCATCTCCAACCTTCTGATATTCAACAAGATAGCCAATTATTTTGCCTTTGCCATCATGACGAGGTGGTTGCCAAGACAAATCAACTGAACTTTTAGTTTTATCCACTGCTTCAGGGTTAATAGGTGGACTGGGTTTGACTGTTAAAAAGTGAGACACCATTAAAATCTATCTTAAAAAGACTTTTAGGAATAGACACAATACGAATAGGTTTTATTATACTTTACCAATGGGATCTTTAGCAAAGACTGGTTTTGATGGTGGGCTAGGATCTCCAACACCAATTTCATTTGCTGCTGATACACGGAATTCATATTCACAACCTTCAAGAAGATCAGGCACCCTGAACTGAGTTTCTGGGAAAATAGGATCTTTGGTGACTCTGGCCCATCGATTAGACATTGTCTCCTTCTTTTCCAAAATATAAGTATTTATTGGCTTGCCTCCATCATATGGTCTGTTCCAAATCACTAGGGCAGAATCTTTGGTAACATCCTTAATGACTGGTTGCTCCGGTGCATCAGGAACACCTGAAGAAATAATATTTTTAAATAAATTTATAGCATAACTAGCATTGTGACAGTTAAATTACAGAAGAAAAGTAGCAAATAAATAACGTACTGAAACGATCCTTAGCCTTCATTTCATCAGATACAAGAGGATCACTTATTCCATAAAGATTTTCAGCATAAATTCGTACAACATACTCTTTCCCCTCAAGTAGTTTAGGAATTTTGCATGTTGTCTTGATGTTCGCAGATGTTACTGGCATCCAAAGATCCTTGTGTGCATCTTTCTTCTCAATAATATAATTTGTAATTTCACTTCCACCATCATCTAATGGAGGTTTCCAGGAGACAATCATATGATCTTTATGAACTTCATCAAAAATAACTGGTCCTACTGGAGGCTGAGGACGATCTGTTAAAAGAAACAACAAACAGTAAAACTCAACAATACACTGATTGAACAGTCACTATTCTACTGTAACTATAACCTGGAATGACAGATGTGGTCTAATGGTTATAACAAAGAACTAGAAATCTAGACACCAAGGTTCTATTCTTGGCCCTGCTGTTCTCTTACTATGTGATCTTGAGCAAATCACTTTCCTTTAGGTAATTCATCTGTAAAAGGAGAAGACTAATACTTATCTTATTGAGCTTAATTAACAAATTCTTACAATATGTTTTATTATTGTATATTGAAATTTGCTAAAATAGTGTATAATAATAATTACTAGAACACTTCAAATTATTCATTATAAATAAACTAAATCAGCAGCTGAGTACTCAAAGTCAATGAATAATGTGACATCACAACAAATAAGGGAGTGAATTCTCATTCATTTTAATATTCAATCTTTCTTTTATATGATCAGTTCTAATTATTATTAAAAGCAAAGACATTATTGAGGCTCAGTAATACTTACCAACAACAGTAACTTGACACAGGCCTTTTCTTGATCCGGTGCTGTTCTCTACAATCACGCAATATTTGCCTGAATCATCTCGGATAGATTTTAATATCCCTAAGCAAAGTGTTGTTGGAGTGGTCTGAATCTTTGTACGCTTATCTTCTCTAACTGTAATTTCATCCTTTAGCCAAGTCACCTTTGGTGCAGGCTTCCCAGAGTAACGTCCAGTCAGGCTGAAAGCTTCACCAACCCGTACAATAAGCTTGTCTCTACAGTCAAGTTCAAGTGTGGGAGGAGCTAAAAGACAGCATTGCGAAAAAAGTCAGTAGCAATATTAATAAAAAATTATGAAACCACAAATGTACTTATTTGTTTTCAAACTGAATTACAGAAAATAGATTCATACCAATTTCATCCTTGCATGTGATTGGTTTTGTGCAGAAAGATGGCTTTCCTTGTCCCACAATATTGCAAGCACTCACACGATACTCGTAAGTGTCACCTTCTTTCAGTCCTTCAACAGTGTATTTCCTATCAAGCATTTTTTCCTTTGTAACTCTATGGAATTTCTCTTTTCCAATGAGACGGCTTTCCAGCACATACATGGTTATGTCTGAACCTCCATTATATTTAGGTGGGTTCCAAGTCAGTGTAACAGAATCCTTAGTAACTGCTTTTACCTCCAGATCCTCTGGACGCTCAGGTACAGCTGAAAATAAACAAAAACATAAACAACATGGTGAATACATTTTTTGTGGATTTCTCTTCTATGACAATCATCCATAAAACAAAATGTACTTACATATTGGTTCTCTGATCATAAGCTCTTTTGTTGTCTCAACGAATGGGCCCATGCCAATAATATTCTCAGGTGCAATTCGGAAAAAGTATGCCTTGCCTTCAATCAGTCCTTGAACAGTAGCATTCTGTCTTGTGACTGTATAGGATACCGGGGTCCAAGCTCTATGGTCAGCTTCACGCTTTTCAATAATATAATTAGTGATAGGAGAACCACCATCATCCTCTGGAGCAAACCATGTCAGTTTGCAAGAGTCATTGGTTAAGTTCTCAGTTAAGAATGGAACACCAACTGGCCCTGGTACATCTAAAATGGAAAGGAAAAGTGTATGTTTAATTTTATGTGCTGGGTTTTACAAAACCATATTTTTAAAACATAATATATGCAAATTCTGAACTTCCTCTTTACCTAACACATCAACTATAATAGTCTTTTTCCGTTCTCCACCTGCATTTTTGGCAAAAAGAGTATAAAGGCCTTGGTGACTTCTTTTGCAGTTCTTAATAACCATAGAAGAGCTGATAGCCGTTTCTTCAATTCTAGCTTCTTCTGGTAAAGCTCTTTCATCTCTGCTCCAGGTGATTGTTGGAGGTGGCTTTCCTGAGACATAAGCTATGATTCGGATCACTCCACCAGCATGGACAACAATTCTGTCCCTGACACTAGCATCCAAGTGAAGATCAGGAGGGACTGTAAGAAATAAACAAAAGAATTCAGTATATTTTCTGTTCTTTCACTTCAACTGGTAAAAAATGTTAAAAATTAAAATTTCTGAATACCAATTCTATCCTTCATTTCAATAACTTCTGTAACTTCTCCGGGCTCTCCGACACCAGCGGCATTCACTGCTCTAACTCTGAATCTGTAGAAACTTCCTTCTTTTAATCCTGTCACAACAAACTTGGTTCCTCTTATTTCTCTATCTTTTACCTGGAAGAAGAATACATCATCAGTCAATATCAGAAAATCACAGACATCGAAAGAAATTGGCTATATATGGCACTCATAAATATGGAATAACTGTTCCACATCCATAATCACAGAAGTCCCTAAACACTTCAGCACAAAGTGTTATTTAAATATAGGGAGTGGACACTCCACAGAGTCATCATTCAGGAAGACTGTACCTCCCTATTTCATGTAAATAATATGTGGCTTGAAGGGAACAGTATGAGAGGAATATAGAAAAATGAGAATGCAGGAGAGTGACTTGGAGATCTTCCATTATGCAGATTCATCAACTTGAACAATTCTCCCAAATATGGAGTCATACAAGAGCCACAAAAGTTACAGCAGGGTGTACAGCAGGCAGATGGGGGGGCTGCACTGCTGCTGTGCATCAAAATGCCAGTTTGAAGGTAGAAGAGGGGAAAGATCCTTTTTCATGATCCTTTCTAGATCTCTCTTGCATAGCCTGTTTACATGGATTTTATGCATAGATTGAAGTCTACACCAAATACACTGAAAGGTGCAAAAGTGCCCAAACTGAAAAGCTGGAATGTGTTTGTGGCCAGACAGCAAGTTTTGTTACACTGACTGCTGTTCTGTATGCATCAGTGAAATTGTTAGTATTATTTAAAAAAAAAAGAAGGAAACTGTATAGGCATTAGTTGCACAGAATAACTGGGAGTAACCTGAATTCTATTTGTGGGTTCTTTTACCTGTGTATCTAATATACACTTACATATGAGGCCTTCTGCTCCATTACTGATAATTATTTACAAGGTATGATGCATAGAACTTTAATTTCAGTTTAGAGAACCTAAGTTTAGAAGAAGTTTAGAAGAACCTAAGTTTAGGAAAATGCTGTGGCACCTTAGATACCACAGTGTGGCTTATGGTAACTTTTAAATTTGACCATATATTTTAAAACTATGAAGATTATCATACAAAGAAGACATGAGAATTTATAACAGTTGGTATAATAAGAATTAGTACAAATATAAATTAGCTACAAATATGTATTTTTAAGAACAGATAGAGGAAACTCAGATTTTATAACAGGATTTCACATACCTTTTCCCATTCTTCCTTTCCTTCCTCTTTATATTCAACTATATAACCTGTGATCTTAGAACCACCATCTTTTAATGGTGGAGCCCATTCCAGATCAACTGATGACTTTGTCCAGTCAGTAACTTTTGGAACAGGAGGACCAGGGGGGGCTGGAAAAGAATACCATACCATTATAGTATAACAATAATTTTTTTTCTTCTCAATGGAATATTTTCAATTTGAAAAACATAAATGTAACATATTTACCAATGGGGTCTCTAGCAATCGCTGGGTCAGATGGCATGCTTGGCGGACCAACACCAGCTGCGTTAATAGCCAATACACGGAACTGATACTCTGAACCTTCAATAAGACCAGTTACTTTGTAAGAAACACCTAATGTCATAGGTTTGATAGGATCACGGTTAACTCTTGTCCATCTCTTTCCAGTGGTCTCTTTGCGCTCCAGCCAGTAACCTGTTACAGGAGAGCCTCCATCATATTCTGGTTCCTCCCAGTTGACAGTCATGGAATCATGTGTTATGCTGCTGACTGTTGGCTTGTCGCATGGTCCAGGAACAGCTGGAAAAAGAATTATACAAATTTTGTAATAATATGCTAAAATGTTAAACGTCTGTGCCTCATTTAACTGTCAAGGTTAACATTCCCTTGCTCTCTGTGTACCTTTCTGTGCCTAGTGCATCTAGGAAATTTCTGCAACACAGTCTTCTCTTTTCAGATCTACCACTCCCTTTCTGTCAGATCAGCAAATCTGGCCTGGTCTACACTGCAGTTAGGTCAACATAAGGCAGCTTTTGTCAACCTTATTATATCAGTGTCTCAGTGTTAGTGCCTTATTATACTGGTGTAATAACTCCAGCTCCACAACAGGTGTAGGGTTTATGTAGGTGTAGTTGTGTACATCACCTGTTGGCTATTTTATCAATTTCATGGTGGGAGAAACTGACAAGAAAAGAAGGGCAACTAGAGCCCACTTGATCCTATTCCACTTGAGCTCTGGGTGGTAGGACTTGCTCCCAGGTATGACCTGCGCTGGGAAGTCCAGGTGACCCCAAACAGCTCTCTTCTGAAAGCTAGGCAGCCTTCTCAATTTCATGGCTCTGTAAAATGAGACAATTGACAAGGCCGCCCAGCTCCTAATGGGGAGCAGATGCATGAGATTTGGGCCCAAAAAGCCAGAGCAGCTCAATCCCACTCCCTGGGAACAAGAGGCTGCAGATGGGTACCCACCCAAAGCATGTGGGGTAGCTGGGCTCTCAGCTCCTCACATTTGCCCTTTTAGTTTAGTGGAAGCACTCCTGGTGAAGATGTGCACCACTGACTCAATGAACACACTGCAGCTATGCACAATTGCAGTAATTACTGCTATGTTTCTAGTGTAGTTATAGCCTCGGACGCAAACTCCCTTATCCTTTATTGTCTTTCTTCCATAACGAAAGTTGGGAAAATAACGCTTCCAGAACAGCAAGGTCAATATTATCCCAAATACAACAGTATGATCCAGTTCAGTTTCAATAAAACCAAAGACATTTGTATTTTAAGACATATAACAAAGAAGAGAGACAAACATTAAAATTTAAAACATCAACCCCCTAACAAAATATTTGTGATAAAATTTTTTCAAACTATTACAGAGATTTCAGATATGTGGAAGATATAAAAGCATTTGGTAATTTATAGTTTTGCCATAATAGATAAGTGGATTAATTTGACTCTGCTTTGCCAAAGTCACTACAAGTCATAAGAAATTTAATATTTGAATATATCATACTTACTGAAGAGGTTTCTTGCTGTTTGTGGCTCACTATCAAGAGGCTCCCCAATCCCAAATTTATTTTGAGCCATGATGCGGAACACATATTCATGGCCTTCCAGCAATTTGGGCACAGTGAAGATGCATTCCTTAGGCTCTTTGGTAACAGGTACCCATGTCCTTCTATTAGCTTCCCTTTTCTCAATAACATAGTTTGTAATCTTAGAACCGCCATCATCTTTAGGTGGAAGCCAAGACAAGGTCATCTGATCAGCTGAGATGGATTCAAATTTAATGGGTCCCTCTGGTGGTCCAGGACGTCCTAAAAATCAAATTTTAAGAATTCAATGCATTATTAAAACATTTTTAAAATAAAATACCACATTCACAAAATCAAAACGTATAATTGCACATAATTCTTGTTATTTACCAAGAACATTCAGCCTCATCTCCTTTGAAGCAGTGCCCAGATTATTTATAGCTGTTAAAGTGTACAAGCCTGTATCTCTTCTGCGAGACTGTTGGATCAATAAGGTGCAAGTATCTTCACTCACAACCTTATTGACATGTTGATCATACAGTACTGGTGTTTTGTCATCAGGTTTCTTTGGAGCAGCTTTAAACCATGTCAGCGTGGGGAATGGCACACCCTTTATTTTGGCTACAATGTTAATATCCGTTCCTTCCTCAACCTCCATAAATTCTTTGAGTTCAATTGATGGTGGACCTAGAATGAAACATGAATAAACATAAATTGCCATTAAAAAGGGATATGAAAGCAAATACTTTTAAAAGTGTATAATGAAATGTTCTGTTTGCCAGCATCATTCTGTACTTACATGTTTGGTCTTTAACAACAATTGGGCCAACTGTAGCCGATGGTCTGCTGGGACCTGCTTCATTTACAGCTTTGACTCTAAATTCATATTCTCCACCTTCTTTCAGGTCTTCAACAGTAAACTTTGTTTCCTCTACATCACGTCTGTTGCACTGTTTCCAAGATTCTTTCCCTTCCCCAGTACGATCCCAGCTTAGACACTCAATATTATAATGCGTAACAGGGGCACCACCATCGTTCTTTGGAGGTTTCCATGTCAAGCTTACAGTGTTCTTAGTTACAAGACCAATCTTGAGTTTGATAGGTGGATCAGGAGGATCTTGAAAAAATCAAACAAAAATTGGAATCAACTTACATTAGAGTAGTATTTGGTTATGAAAGGAAATGTTCCACTTTGATTTAACTTACGGATTGGATCCCTGGCTGTGGTCCGTTGGATTGTGTCTGCAGGTGGCCCAATACCAAAACGATTTTCTGCACGTACACGGAAGAAATATTGCTGTCCAGCTATGAGATCAGGTACAACAAAGGAAGTACTTCCACAATCTGGATTGACTTTCGTCCAGGCCTTCCCTTCAACTGTCCTTTTCTCTATAACATAGCCTTTGATTCTGTCTCCACCATCATTGTCTGGCATCTTCCATGAAAGTTTGCAACTACATCTTGTTATATCACTCACTTTTAGGTCTTTAGGTGGCCCTGGCACATCTGTTTGAATAAAAACACAATGGCAGCAGGTTTAGATAAAAACACAGAAAATGTGAAAAATGCTATATTAATATTCCAGAAGGTATATGTCTTACCAAGGACATTAACTCTAACATTTACAGTTTTCTGTCCCGCTTTATTCTTTGCTGTAATACTGTATCTTCCAGAATGGCCTCTGTTACATTCTGGGATAGTAATTACTGAAGTAGTATCAGTTACTTCCAGCTTCCCATGAAAAAAAAGAAGAGGGAGATTGATTATAAATAATTACAACATGAAGAATTTAGCAATATAGAACATTATATATCTCTATCTATCTCTATATTTTACCTGAGCATCCTCAGGTATGTTACTGACGCCATCCTATAAACAAAGAAGAAAAAATAAACATAAAATAAATGTCTTTAAATAGTTAGCAACAGATTTAGAAAGTAGTATGTTTGTTTAATAACCTTTATTGCCTTCTTGGCTTCTCCTTCAAACTCCCAAGATGTTTTTGGAACTGGACGCCCTTTAATAACGGCTGGAATTTTAATTGTTGTGCCAGAACGAACAGAGAGAAAATCTTGTGCTCCAATATCAATAAAAACTTCTGGTTCCTCTGCAAAAAGATTAACAAATATAATTGTTAGATAAGTCACTGAAATTAAAATTCATCCAGCTATGGTACTCTATGCCATGCTCAAAATACATCAGGGGGATCCTAATACTTTGTTGGAGACTTCTTGCTGTTGCTTTTTCACTGGGGACATTGTGCCCTCTATGTCTGGTTATATGCAACATTTGTGAAATTTCTGGTTGGTCATATGCTATTGGTGACTACCATGCCACTTCCTTAGATTTCCATCTTCTTTGTTGATGTTCTTGCACAATTCTTTGTTAGGGTAGTTCCATGCATTGGACTAGATCTAGCATGGTTGGCACTGTTGCTTGAACTCAGTCTTTATATCCCTTTGTCTCCATACGGACAGCAGAGGTAGAATTTCTCTCTAAATATCTAAATTAATTCAACAACTCTTACCTAGAATTTCCTTGACAGGTATTTCTGATGTTGGAAGGCTTGGTTCAGATTCCCCAGCAGCATTTACAGCTTTCACTCTAAATCTGTACTTTCTAAGTTCTTTCAAGTTGGGAACAACACATTCGCAAGTAGGGAATAGTTTGTCTAGTTCGTTCACATTCTTCCAGTCAGGACTACCCTCTTCTTGCATTTCAACAATGTATCCTTTTATAGGACTGCCACCATCCTTTTGTGGAGGTTTCCATTTAAGAGCTATAGTTGATTTGGTCTTATCTGTGACCTCTGGACTTGATGGTGCACCAGGTACAACTTGTAAGAAAATGTAAAAAGTTTAACCTGGGAGTTAGTGTCTATGTATTTTCAAATTTACTTTTTAAATGTCAGCCAGCTTAGTATTCTTCTATAAGTTTGTCAAAAAGAATGGAAGTAAAAATTTGGAATACTACAAATTTGTATATTTACAAACATACTCTACATATGTATCTGACACACACATGTAATTGTTATATATGTTTTGTATATTTACAACACATGTAACAATTATACATCCACTTACAGGAAAACAAACATAATATCAAGATCATCCTACTGTAATAATATTTAACAATAAAGAAAAATAAATAATTGATACTGAACTTGCTTATGCCAGCTTAAATTTAAGAATATTCTGTTGAAGTCAGCAGAGTTAAACTGGTGTATAAGTAGGGCAGGTGAGATTAAAATTAAGATAATTACCTAAACTACAATAAAAATACTTTATAATTAATCAGAAAATCATTATACTCAAAACAGAATTATATTATGTAGGCCTCAACCCTGCAAACAATTAATCATGGGATTAGTCCCATTGGATTTATCAGTAAAACTTGCAGAATTCAACTTTTATTTATTATAACTTTTAAAGCGGCTAATAAAATCTATTTACTTACATATAGGATCTGCTGCTAAAGCAGGATCTGATGGTTCACTGGGAGGACCAATGCCAACCATATTCACAGCCATAGCTCTGAACTGATATTCAACACCTTCGATCAACCGCAAGACATTGAATTCCAGCCCTTTCATTGCTGGTTTGGTTACTGGAGCTCTGTTAACACGTGACCAATAGACACCTCCGACTTCTCTCTTCTCCAACCAATAGCCAGTAATTGGGGTGCCACCATTGTCCAAAGGAGGCTCCCAGGTCACCAGCATTGATGACCTAGTGTGATCTAAAACTTTTGGTTTTCCAGGAGGTCCAGGAAGGCCATACTGATCCTTAATGACCACTTTCTCTGAGAGGCACTCATCACTTATTCCATATTTGTTTACTGCCCTAACTCTAAACTGGTATTCACCATTTGTTGCAAGTTTCCACACCTGCAAAACAAGGTTTAAATTAATAAATGCTTATTTTCAAAACAAGCATATGTTAAATTTTACATTTTTGATACTTTTTAACTAAAATCACTTCTTTAGCTATCCCAATGACATGGCTTCATGTGCCTCTACATGCTGCACAGTTGAGATTCATATATCAAGCACACAGAACCAAAAACGAACAATAATGTCATATCCTCTTTGTCTTTGGGACAGATGTAGACATCAACACTCCTATTTGCTCCTACTATTTGCAGCAAGAGGGCAATATGCTGCAGGGAAGCTAGAAGCTAGTGTTATAAGAGGTACAGCAGCAGGTCAGAACAACAGGATAAGTGAAAAACCTAATACAACTGATCACAATGCAAAGTGGTCAGATATTGTTGTCAGTATCTGAAGGCAGTGAGATATACTCTGATATATACAAGTATGATTAAGTTTTATGGAGAATGAGAATGAATCCTCACTGAGATGCTTATTGTACTTCTGAAGCAAAACTGGAGAAACAATTAATAAAAAAAAAGCCTCCTGGATTTAAAATGTCTGTACAGGGATTTTTCAAAATAACAGAATTTGTCAGGTGCTGTTATATTTACACTATCTTTTCTCATATGAATGGTGATCACCCTTACTCTCTAAATACAAACTTATATTTCTGATGTAAATTAACCTAGAAGACAGAAAGGGGATATGTCTCTTTAACTCAGATATTAACTTCTTTGTAAAAGAAATGATCTAACTGAACATATTATTTTCTCTTTGGGGCTGGAAAAAATACAGATATACACAATGCCAGTAGTGATTAATTAGGTATTCTTGGCATATCTAATGTCCACCAGCTCAGATAATTCTGTGTTCTGTAATCTGTCATTGTACTGATAATTCATTTTATTTTAAAATTGTCAGTGTATTATTTTAATGATTTAAGCATGTTGAATTACATAATAAAGACACTCTGTAAGCTACAGAAAAATTTTCAGAAATTTTTACCCCAAATCGTCTGTCAACCACTGTGCTGGAGACCTCCTCCCATTCAGATTTTTTCCTACTGGCATCACGTTTCTCAATAATGTAATGGGTAATTTCACTGCCACCATTATCAAGGGGGACATCCCAGGTCAAATAGCAAGATTCTGCTTTAATGTCAGATACTGCAAGGTTTCTTGGTGGAGAAGGACGATCTAAATAAAGCAATACAACACAGCATTATATTCAGAAAAGACAAAAACATATTTGTTTTTGTCATTTCATTAAAAAAGTTGGTTACTTACCATATACTTCAACATAAGCATTGCGATATGCTGAGCCAAGACGATTGGAAGCTGTGACTGTGTAAGTGCCCTTATCTTCTCTCAGTGCAGCAGCGATGCTAAGTTTAGTCTTTGCTTCAAATCTAGATATTTCTTGTTTAGTTATCTTAAGTGTATCTGATGGTTTGTCAATTACAACTTCATTTTTGGCCCATTCAATCTTTGGCATTGGTAGACCTGTTACATCAGCTGGAATATTAACTTCCTCGCCTGCCTTCACTTTGAGAGTATCTCCTCTGACAGCCAGACGTAACATAACAGTTGGAGGTACTGAAAAACAAAACAAAAATAAAAGAATGAAGGGAGAAGCAAAAAGAAAAGAAACATGTTAATAAAATTTTGAAGACAGTTTTGCATATTTTTAATAAACAGGTATACCTTCATCGTCTTGTATAACTACGTTAAGTGGTAGAGATGGTTCACTTTCGCCAATAGCATTGACTGCTTTAACACGGAATTCATACATATGTAGCTCAGCAAGATTTTCTACAACAAGAGATGTAGTTGGACAGAGTTTCTGGTTAACTCTTTCAAATTCATTAGAGTCATGTCTTCTCTTATCAACTATGTATCCTATAACAGGACTGCCGCCATCATTACGGGGAGGCTTCCAGTCAAGAGTAATAGTTGATTTTGTCCTCTCTGTGTACATGAACCTCTCTGGTGATGTTGGAGGACCTATGATCAAAAGTAATTCACAAGGAAAAATATAAGTCATACATATTTAAATTTTGTTTCTTACCCCATGACATAAAATAGAATTGGCATTTTAAAGCGGCACCTTTTATATGTTTCAAATTACAATAATGTAGTAAGAAGTTTCTCAGATAGTGAAGTGACTATGTAGGCAACAGGGCAACAATTGATTTCTCAGCAATAGTTGAAATACAGTCTTTGGCAATGGCGTCAGCCTGTTTGAAAGGAGGATGAGTAAAGTATCTATCTCCTACACCTTCTCAGAAAAGGTCATGGTAATTTTACATAAGTGAGATCTCATGTCAACAATTATTTCTGAAGGCCTGAAGTCTTAACTCTATAGCAGAGAAGTATGAATGATAAAAAACCCATTAATATGTTTATGTGCATTGTCTATATACTGTGTCATCATCTCAGCAATAATGAAATAACTATGAAGTGATCTATATCTCACTATATTTAATAATTTATGTAAACACACAAATAGTTATTTTACCTAGTGGGTCAACTGCAAGAATTGGTCCTAAGTCAACAGGTGGACCACAGCCAAATTTATTCTTGGCAATAACACGGAACATATATTCCTGTCCTTCAACAAGACCTGTAATATCACACTTAGATCTATCGGTGTCTATGCATTGTCTCCAAGTGTGCATTTTGGCATCTTTGCGTTCAATAAGGAAGCCAGTGATATCACTTCCTCCATCATCTTCAGGATCAGACCAATTAAGCAGACACATCTTTCTGTTCACAACCACAGGTTTTAGATCAAGCACTGGCCCAGGAACATCTGAAAAAGAAAACATGGTGCATAAGAACAAAACAAAGATTTCTTGCATCTATGCATACTTACAACTCATAGCACATAATATTCCTTACCAAAAACTTCTACTCTGGTTGCCGCAAATTTGGAACCACTCTCATTAGTTGCAGTAATCACATATCTTCCATGGTCTTTTCTCAATGCATTGTTAATAGTTAGCTCAGATTTGGTGCCAACATTTTCAATTTCAACCCGCTCTTTGTCTAATTCACCTTCTTCCACAGTCCACACAATTGTAGGTGCAGGGCGTCCAGTGACAGTAGCAGGAATTTTAAGAGTTTGCCCAGCCATTATTTGAATGCCTGCTTTGACAGAAACATCCAGTTCAACTTGGGGAGGCTCTGCAGAAAAATTGGAATAATGAATTAGTTTAAGGGAGATAAATGAATCTCACATGCCATAATGGCTGCTCTTATGTTAAACATTGTTTGACATTTGCGCAGCAACACTACCTTGAGGTTCTGAAACTGTTACAGGTTCAGTTTCTCCAGGTGGTCCTTCCCCAGCTGCATTAATGGCAGTAACACGGAGTTTATAGTCAGCACCTTCTCTAATTCCTTTAACAGTGTATTTTCTAATCTTAATAGATCTCTCTGTGCAGCATGACCATTCATTGATGCCCACAAGTTGTTTGTAAATGAAATAGCCAATGATATCACCACCACCATCATATGCTGGAGGTTCCCATTCCAGCTCAATAGCAGTTGAACTTGTATCGACAACTCTTGGAATTGGGGGGCCAGGTGGCACTAAAGAAACAGAAAGGAGTAAATCAAAATTTATAGATATTCAACCTACTCTTGTCACCTTCCAGCCATTATCTTCTATTATACTACTTACGTATTGGGTCCTGAGCAGTTCTGGGATCTGAAGGTGGACTAAATTTGCCGGGGCCAGCTGCATTTTCAGCACATACTCTAAAGATATAAGTTAGTCCTTCCAAAAGCCCCTCAGCTCTTACTTCTAAGGCATTTAGGAGGTCTCTGTTGACACGAGCCCAGTGAGTACTATTAATTTCACGTTTTTCAATCCAGTAACCCAAGATGGGACTGCCATTGTCTTTTGGTTCATTCCATTTAACCAGCATACTATTGCTGGTAACATCCTCCACTTCAGGTTTATCAGGTGCATCTGGTGGACCTTAAAAATAAAAGAGAGAGGCACAAATATAATTTTTGTACTGATGATACCTTACCCTGACCTCAATTTTAATTTTATTTATGCAATGAGGCATTACAGCCAAGTGGACTATGCATGGGGATCATTCTAAATGCAATTCTATCTATCATTTTCTTATTGTTTGATTTTTGACAAGTCAATTAAACTTACAGCAGTTTAGTCTACCAATTTGTAAAACACAGATAAATAGCATGGATCTCCTTCATGTGGGCCAGAATTAATTTATTATTTTAAAGTGAAAAGAACAATAGAAAGCATGTGCTGCAATAGATTTGGTTGTGGTCCTTATCTTCAAGTAACTTAGCAGGCTGCCTCTCAGAGAGGTAAACACTGGGATAAAGACTGTTTTTAATAACTTTTCTGGCACAATGGAAGTTTCCAACATCAGGAAAAGCTTTGTTTGTGCTGGAGTGATATCTCTGAGGAATCAATCTGAAACTGTGGAATGAACCCCTCCAGTAACTAAGGAACAAGGCTAACCTTACCACCTTTTGCTGAAAGCGCAAGGTGCAATTCTTCAACACTGCATTTTGTGATATAAACATATAGTAAGTAGCATGCACATACCCCCCCCACCCCGAATCCAAAACATATCCTTCCAAATAAAACACTATGCTGCACATACAACTCCATTTGCAAGAGAGGGGAAAAGGTAAAAAATGAACCACTTTTGACAGATGATAGTTATATTTCTTAATACACTTCTGGAAGGCATTCAGATATTGCAATGATGAAGATGGTATAAGAATTCATACAGAATAGAATTTCTCCAAAAGTATTGTGTTAAATATCTATGTAAGACTTACTGAATGGATCTTTGGCTAGCAGTGGCTTGGAAACACATGGTGGCCCAGGTCCCAATCTATTTTCTGCTGTCACACGGAAGAGGTACTCCTTTCCTTCAATCAGTTTTAGCACATGGTATTTACAATTCCTGAGTGTTGAAGTAACAGTAACCCAGCCTATTTCAGCTTTTGAGTTGTCTTTCTTTTCCAGGACATAGTTCAGGATTTCACTTCCACCATCATCAAGAGGAGGTTCCCACTTGCAAATAACAGAATGGTTTCTAACATCTTCAAATACAAAGTTGATAGGAGGTCCAGGTGTATCTATTTTTAAAACACCAGAGAAAAATGAGTACTAGCTGGTGAGCACCTGCTCTGACATTTTAAACAATGACATGTCTAAGCACATACCTAAAACGTTTACTTCACATGAAGCCTTTGCAACACCATGATCATTTTCAACTCTGATTGTATATGTGCCATGGTCTGGTCTGATTGAGTCCCGAACAGCTAGCAAGGATTCTCCAAGTGTGTGGTTGTCAACAGTCAAACGTTCTGGCAGCGAAAGTTGGAATGGCTCCTCTTCAACTTCACCCTTCCGTCTCCTAGTAAATTTTATTACTCTCTTTTTGATTTCCTCTGGCCTAATAATTTCATCATTTCTTAACCAAGTGATTGACGGATATGGTGATCCAGAAATATGTGATTCCAGTACAATTTCATCACCTCGCTTCACCTCAAGGCCAGCCTGCAAGGAAGCACTAAGAAAGACTTTGGGAGCCTCTGTAATAATAAGAAATATAATTTAAATTTTCATTTAGAAATGCAATGGAGATCAGCATTTTTCACTAGGTTTAAGACTAGATAGCAGTAAAAAATAATAAGCAAATCATACCAATGGGATCGACAGCTTTCGTTAATGGAGTGATACGAGAAGGTTCACTGACACCTGCAGCATTCTCTGCACGAGCACGGAACTGGTATGCCTTGCCCTCCTCAAGACCTTTTACGGTGTAGGTCAACACTGGTACCAAAAAGTCATTGCATCTTTCCCACTCATCCTGACCCTTAGCAATCTTTTCTAAAATATAGCCCATAATCTTGCATCCTCCATCATACAAAGGAGGCTTCCATGTAAGAGTTACTGACTTTGAAGTTGGATTATGAATCTCAAGATCAACAGGTGGATCTGGACGCTCTGTAAAGTAAATGATAATAATAAAAATAGAACTTAAAAGAAATAGAAGATACAGAAAATATTTTAAAAATAATCTAGTTGATTATCCATTAACACAAGAACTTACGCTTTGGATCTTCAGCAATGACTGGGTTCCTTAATTCAATATATTCACCTCCTCCAATCTTATTGACAGCCTTAACACGGAAGTAATATTCACTGTTTGGTATAAGGTCCTTGACTTGCCATGAGAGTTTGTTCTCACCAGACATCACTGGAATATATGTTCTACGACCAGCTTCTCTACGTTCCAGGACATAATGTAAGATGGGAGTGCCACCATCATATTCTGGAGGTTCCCAGGATACTTTGCATGAATTTTTAGTCACTTCACTTGCTTTAATGTTTTTGCATTGTCCAGGAAGACCTGTTTCAAATAATAATTTTTATGTAATTATCTTAGCAAGAAGAATGTGAAGACACTAGGAAACTTCTTTAGTACAAATATGAAATTGCATTATATTTTATTACTTTTATTTTGTGCAAACAGGACTGAAAGAACAAATTCTGGTTACACTGCATACACATGAGTTTACATTCCTTATAGCAGTAGACATGAAAGATTCATATAGCCCATGGGCTTAGTTTGCTTATTTTATTCTCCAAAATAATTGTCTTATTAAGGGATTATAGATCCATTAAAGTGACAAAATTGACATTTCTTGGGGATATTATGCCTGAATAGCATTTTCAATATAAACTGTTGACAATACTCTACCATTATAGTACATACTTATATCATGTTAGAATGGGCATAGAATGTGAGATTCCATGCTATGCTTCTGACAGGCACAGCACACAATTTGAAGCCCAAGAAAATGAGGGCTCTGATGATGCTAAGTCACTTTTATATCCTCTGGGTCTGGACTATTCCAGCAACTAGGAGTCCCCTCAGCATAAGTCAATGACCCTGGGGACCTGACTTGGCTTTGACAATCTGCCTGAGCTGCCTAAAGGGAAAAGATGTGACCTAGAATCTCTGCAGCATTGTGTGGACGAGCCCCAAAATATCCTTTCTGCTACTAAATCCTTTGTTTGGCATGCCTCCTATACCACTGTGCATGAGGGGTCCTTAAGAGGCAACCTAATACATGTCTCTTGAGGAAAATCCTCCCTGGACAGATTCTATACTCTCACTGCCCTTTTACACCATCAGTGACCCAGAACAGGGGCAGTGACTCCCCTCAGAAGAGTTTATTGTCAAAAAATAGTTTAGTTACCTATGACCTTGACATTGACTGAGCCAGTTGTTGAGCTCAATTTGTTCTCTAGGGTGATAGTGTAAACACCTGCATCAGCATGAACACTGTTTGTGACTTCAAGCAATGCAGATGTGTAATCACTCTTCATTGTTGTTCTGTCCCCTGCTTTAACCTCCTTGCCGTCTTTATGCCATGTAATGGTTGGTGATGGAACAGCTCGGAAGGGTACAGGGATACTTAATTTTTCCCCTTCAATAACAATAATATCTTGAGTCTTTAGGTCAATAGTAGGATTGCCTATAAAAGTGATAGTACATTATTATTAAAAAGCTTCAAAATGTCATGTACTTTTGCATTTATAAATTACTAATCCTTTTAAAAAGGAATATATTCTTACAGTCTGGATCTTTGGCAACAACATTTTCTGAGATGTCTGATGGATCACTGGCTCCAATAGCATTGACAGCTCTTACTCTCAGCACATACTCCTTGTCAGGAACAATGCCCTCTTCCACTTTGTATTTCAAGTCTTTCACTGGACGAGAATTCACTCGCATCCATTTTTCTGTTCCTGCTTCACACAGCTCAACATTGTATCCAATAATAGGACTACCACCATTTTTCTCTGGTGGTTTCCATGAAATAGAAATGTGCTTTCTGCTTGCATCTGTCACATGTAAATCCAGAGGAGGTGAAGGAGGGCCTGCAAAAATGTAAAAGAATTGCAGTATCAGTCCTACATAGTATTTTGCCCCATAGTTCATACTTCAATTATTTCATTATAACTTACTTGTTGGGTCTACAATTGCAAGGAGATCTGTTGGTTCACTTGGATGACCACAACCAGCTTCATTTTCTGCACGAACCTGGAACTGTACGTCTGTTCCTTCAATAACATCTGTCACTCTAAAATGACAGTCAGGTCCAGCTGTCTTGCCTGCTTTCACCCACCGTGTGCCTAATTTTTCTTTCTTTTCAATAACATATCTATGTAAATAAGAAAAGATACCATGGGAAGCATGGAACAATGAACATCCACAATTTCGTACACACTGAAAATAGGTCAAGATATTAAAACCAATAAACAAAGAAAAAATAAAAAGCCCCCCCCCCCAAAGCCAAACACAATCACATGTTAAATCACAGTTTTGGTTAGGAGATTTCCTGATTGGGGATCCCACTTCTGGTCTCCTGAGAAACAACTTTATTCCTTAGGAGAACTGTGGACCTGAAGGGAAGACTGTCTAGCTTATGTATGTCTCTGTTGCCTCTAAAATGAGTCTTAATGGTTAGAATCCTCCAGGACTATATATCAGTTCCATCACAGGAGAGCTCTAACCATAGAAATTCCACGTATGGCACAGATTCAGTCTGTCAAGGCATAGATAATATGGCTGCAGTGATGAAAATAAGAGATTTAGGTGGATGTCCTAACTATATCTCTGTGACAGTGGGAATGTACAGGACAACGCTGCATTGGAATGGAGAAGCTTGATGGAGGGAGAGACAGGGTGAGCTCGGATGGGGAGTTGTGTTATGGGGAGCCAGAGATGTGGAGAATAGTGTTATTTCGGTGGGTGAAGCCAGCTACCTTATCTCTAGGAGAGGCAGGCACTGCTGTGTAAGGGCTCTGACTGCATTACAGTGTTGGATTATGTAGACAATGTGATTTCATCTGATTCCTTAATACAAACTTGATGCTACATATGCAGATTAGGTAATATATTCGTAAAAGAATTCCTGCTTTTTAAACTCCCAGCCTTAACAGGTATGATTACACTGCCTCCCTTTATATTCATTACTCTCCCTCCATTTAAACCTTGTCTGTCTAGACTTCAAACTTTTTGAGAAAAGAGCCTTGTCTTCTTGCATATTACCTAGCGTAAAGATAGTGCTATACAAATCTGTAATTATCTTACCTTTGAATTGGTCTGCCGCCATCATTCTTAGGTGGTTCCCATTTTAGGTCAACATGACTCTTTGTCACTTCAACCACTGCAAGTGCATATGGTGCTCCAGGAGTAGCTAAAAACAAAATAGCCATGTTAGGAGAAAAGGAGTCCTAAACCTATGTCTTTGTATACTTCAACTACTAAGCATGCAATGGTGAAAACTTACTGAAAGTGTCTTTAGCAAGAACTGAATCTTCAATTTCACAGTAATCACTCTGCCCAATTGCATTTTCAGCAGCCACGCGGAACACATAGAGAGAGCCTTCAGTAAGTGGGGTCACTGTGTACTTGGTGTCTTTTACTGTTGTGTCAACTGTTTGCCAGCCTCTCCGTCTAACATCTCTCTTTTCAACAATGTAATTGGTAATTGGGGAACCCCCGTCTTTTTCTGGTACAGTCCATTTAAGATCTGCAGTGTTCTTAGTAATGTTAATAACCTCAAGCCATCGAGGTGGTGAAGGAGGGTCTGTAAAGAATATTAAAACAAAGAAAAACAGTTTTTATCTCTTTATCCTTTTAGGCCACAGAAGACAGGGAGTAACATGGGGTTTATTAAAAGGCAACATTTTCACAGCGGATGGAGTACTGATTTCAGTGTTTCATAAGCTTACAAATGTTTATCTGATGACTAACACACAGACATAGTTTAGGCTGTTTAGTTTTTAATTTAAAATTGTACAATATATATTTTAATAATATATTTTGAAATACTACTCACGCAGTCTCTCTTTGCAGAGCACAGGTTCACTGGGCTCACTAGGCTCACTTTCCCCAGCCTTGTTCACAGCTCTTACACGGAAGGAGTATTCTTGTTTCTCCATAAGCCCCTTGAGGAAATGCTCAGTCAAGGGAACTCCCTCAGCAACTCTGACCCACTCATCTGTTCCGGTTTTTAGTAACTCAATGACATATGACTCAATCTTTGCACCTCCATCATGTTCTGGTTTTGTCCATTGCAGGAATAACGACGTTCTGGCAACATCTTTCACAGTTGGCTTGCCTGGGGGCCATGGAGGATCTAGACACAAATTAAATAATAATTTAGACATTAAAATCAAGGCAAAAATGTGTTTTATCTTTAATTAAGTTGTGAAAAAGTGTAGTTATAGTACCAATAGGATCCTTCACTAAGATTGGCTCTGTCTCCTTGCTTGGTTTTCCAGGTCCTGCAAGATTCTCTGCCAAGACACGGAACTTGTACTTCTTCTTGTTGGTAAGACCTTTAACTCTGTTAATTAGGAATAATATATATATTTAGTAATAAAATCAAACCCACACATTTCTGCTTTGCATTTTTTAAGTCAGTATATTGAAACTTATATATCCCCCCCAAATTCCTAGCAATTGATATATATGCGATATTAAATGGTACAGATTAAAGATACAGTTGGTCCTCGATTTTCCGGACCAAAGGGGGGGAAGAGGAGGAGGCATCTGGGTTTCTCGAATGTCTGGGAAATTGAAAGCCTCCTCCTCCTACAGCTCAGCGCTGGCGCCCTCCACCCCCAGGGGGGCACAGCCGGCTGGGGGTCGGCTATCTGGCTGCTCCACCCACTGAGGTGAGGCTGAGCGGGCAGGCGGGCAGAGGAGCCTCTGGCCCCTGGCCCTCCCACCCTTCCCAGGAGCTGGAAGGGGGGCGGTGGTTAGGGCCCCACGGGGGCTGGAGGCTGCTCTGTCCACCTGCCCACCCAGCCTCACTGCAGCTGGTAGAGCAGCCAGACAGCCGACCCCCAGCTGGCCTCGCCCCCCCAGGGGAGGAGGGGGCTGGCGCTGAGCTCCGGTGCGCGGGGTTGGGGCACTGGAGTGGCCCGCCCTGTGCCCAAACAGTTTGGGCTGCTTCGCCCCGGGGCCCCCCCTGCAATGGGCCTGCTCATGGCTGGGGGGCAGGGACAGTGGCAAAGCAGGCCAAACTGTTTGGGCGTAGGGCTGGCCGCTGCAGCGCCTGACCCCCATGCACTGGAGCTCAGCACCGGCCCTCTCTTCCCCTAGGGAGGCGCTGCTAGGCGGGCAGGTGAACAGTTTGGCCTGTTTCACCCCCGGCCACCCACCCCTGGCCACAAACAGGCCCACTGGGGGTAGGGGCCGGGGCAAACTGGCCTAAACTGTTTGGGCGTGGGGCAGGCCGCTCCAGCGCCCCGACCCTGTGCGCCAGAGCTCAGTGCCGGCCTCCTCCTCCCCCAGGGAGGTGCGGCCGGCTGGGGGTCGGCTGTCTGGCTGCTCCGTCTGCTGTGGTGAGGCCGGGCGGGTAGGCCGGTGGAGCAGCCTCTGGCTCCCGGCCCCCCCTTCCCAGGAGCTGGAAGGGGGGTGGTTAGGGCCCCCTTCCCTGGCCGCCAGAGTGACGCAGCCAGGGCCCCAGACTTCAGAAGATTCATCCGAATCTTCCGAAGTCTGGGAAAGCGGGGTCTGGGAAATCGAGGACGGACTGTACTAAATAATATACTGATAATAGAATCATACAAATTTAGGACTGTAAGAGAAACTGAGAGGGATCAAGTCCAGGTCTCTGGTGAGGCAGGGCCAACTAAACCCAGATGATACCTAGCAGGTGTTCATTCATCCTGTTCCTAAGGCCTCTATTGATGGGGATTCCACAACCTCCTTTAGAAACCTATCTAAGGGCTGAACTGCCCTTACAGGTAGAGTTTCTCCTAATATCTAACTGAAATCTCTCTTGCTACAGATTAAGCCCACTATTATTATGTCTTGCCTTCAGTGGACACAGAGAACAATTGATCCAAGGTCATATCTATTGTAATATTATATGGTATTTGAAGACTATTATCAGGTCCCTCTCTTCTTTTCTCAAGACTAAACATGCCCCCTTTTTTTAACTTTTCCTCAAAGGTCAGGTTTTCTAAACCTTTTGTCATTTTTGCTGCTCTCCTCTAGACTCTCCAATTTGTTCACATCTTTCTAAACTTGTGGCACTCAGAACTGGACACAACTGAGGCCTCTCTAGGGCAGGGTGGAGTGTATTTTAGATATGAAACTCCAGTTAATACTTCCCAGAAAGATATTAGACTCTTTCGCAGCTGCATCACACTGTTGAGTAATATTCAACATGTGACCCCTATAGTTCCCACATAATCAGTTATTCTCCAGTATGTAGTTGGTTATTTGATTTTTCATTCCTAAGCAGAGTACTTTGCACCATCTTTATTAACTTTCACTTTTGACTTCAGACCAATTATCCAATTTGTCAAGGTCATTTTGAATTCCAAGCCAGTCCTTCAAAGTGCTGGCAAGAACTCATTTGGTGTCATCTGTAAATTTTATCAGCATACTCTCCATTCCATTATGCAACTAAATATTGAACAATGAATACTACTGGACCTTGGACTGGCCTCTGTAGAACATCCCTAGACACACTCTCCCATTTTGACTGTGATATTGATATTGATAACTACTTTTTGAGTCAGTCTTGCAAACAGTTGTACACCCAATTTACAGTAATTTAATCTAAACACCATCTCCCTTTTCTTAGAAGAATGTCATATATGAGTGTCAAAAGACTTACTAAAATCAAAATATGTTACAACTACTGCTTCCTCCCTCCTCCCCCATCTACTAGCCAAGGAATTCTGTTAAAGGAAGAAATTAGGTTGCTTTGACAGAATTAGTTCTCTACAAATCTATGCCGGGTAGTCCTTATAATCCCTTTATCCTCCAGGCGCTCACAAATTTATTATTAAATAATTTGTTCCAGTATCTTTCCAGGTATTGAAGGTAGGCTGATTCATCTATAATTCCTTGGGTCCTCTTTGTTTCTTTTTCTCAGAATAAGTGCTATCTTTGCTTTTCTCCAGTCCTCTAGACCCTCTACTAGTCATGAGTCTTAAAGATTACTGGTATCACTTCTGAGATTGCATCAGCTAGTTCCCTATGTACCCTAGGAATACTTTAGCCAAGTATTATTGCCCTGAATAAATTCAGTTTAGCTAAATAGTCTTTAACCAATTCTTCCCCTATTTCAGCTTACATTCTTTCCCCTTGGTGTTAATATTAACTGTGTTGAGTATCTGGCCACAATTAACCTTTTAAGTGAAGACTCCAGCAAAATAGGCATTAGATTAACTTCAGTCTTCTTAACATCATCAGTTATTAGTTCTGCTTCCCTGCTAAATGCAGACCCTACACTTTCCTTTGTCTTTTTGTTGCTCCAAATGTATTTAAAAAAAAACATTTTCTTAGTGCCTTTTATGATTCTTGTTGGATGTAAGTCATTTTGTGCATTGGTCTTTCTGATTTTGTCCTTACATGCTTGTGCTGGTTTTTTGAACTACCTCTTAGCAACAGGAGAATGTCACACAGTGACACAGAAGAGTAATGTTGGAGACCAACCAAATATTTTTGTTCTTTGGATAGGAATATTGGTAAGTATATACAAGTGTTGATGAAGTGCCCAACTTAATGTATGGAATGGCAATGGAACCAACTTTAAATACTCTTTGGCAATCAAGGCAGGTGCTTGGGTATGCAGCAGAGAAAGTAGCTATTCCATTTGGAGAAAAAAGAAAAGACTATAAGAGTCGTAGTCCGCCATAAGGAAATTCTTGATTAAAAATAAAGTATCGATAGAGAAAGCATGCCATCACATACTAGCTTCTACATTTAGTACAGCAAAAGAAGAAAATGATAATATATTTGTTGAAAAGGTCATTCTTATATTTATCTGTATATATAGCCCCATTTATAGATTAAAGTGATAGGAGTCATACTTGAATGTTGTATCTTTCACTGGTATCTTATTGCATCTTATCCACTTATCATGATCAGGATCATATCTCTCAACCCAGTAACCAGTGATTGGACTGCCACCATCTTCATCTGGTTCACACCATGTTAAGGTCACAGAATCTTTAGTGATTTCAGATGGTGCGACACCTGTTGGAGGCCCTGGTGGATCTGTACAGATTCATAAATATAAATTTAAATATACACACACATACTTTTATACATTTATGTATTTTCTGTAAAAGTACACAGTAAACTGAGCATCAAATGAATTAGCTTACCAAATGGATACTTAGCAATGATGGGGCTATGTTGAACTGGCTCTCCAACGCCATACATGTTTTCAGCACTGACTCGGAAGATGTATTCTTTATGAGGCGTTAAGTTTGTAGCTTTGAAGTTGGTTTCCTTAATAGTTGATGACATCTTGTGCCATATTTCACTATCAGTAGCTCTTCTCTCAACAACATAGTTTGTGATTTTAGATCCACCATCATCTCGCGGGGGATTCCAAGTCAGGAAGCAGGATTCATTTGTAATATCAGATATATCAAATGCAGCTGGAGGACCTGGCTTATCTATAGATGACATAGATTAATATTAAAACAAACAAAGTATACTGTGGCACTTCTAAGTACTAGAAAACTATTTTTTAGTTAGATTAATGTTAACTTCTGATGCTTATATGGTAGTTCGCATTTATTTTGATTTAAAATAAATACAACAAATATAACATACCTAAAACATTGACTTCAACAACTGCAGTAGCACGCCCACTGGAATTTACAGCTTCAATAATATATGTTCCGCTGTCACTTCTCTTGCTGTCCTTAATTGTAACTGTAGAATGGTTCGGTTTGGTTTCGATAGTAATTCTATCATCAGGTCTCAGGATTTTATCAGCCTTGGTCCAAGTAATCCGAGGCTCTGGCTTTCCTTTTACTGTAGCTGGTAGTTCAATTTTAGTTCCAGCTTTTACAGTCAGTCCAGCCAGAAGTTTCACATCTAAGAAAATTTCTGGGGCCTCTGAGGTAAGAGAAATTTAAAACATTAGTATGAAGAATATTAGAAACAATATAATGGATTTCATTTGTTCCTTTAAATATTTACCCTTTGCATCTATAGCCTGGATCTCATCTGTTGGTTTGCTTGGTTTGCTTGCTCCATGTTTGTTCAAGGCCTTAACCCGGTATGAGTACCATTCACCTTCTTTAAGTTTTGTTACTTCCATTCTGTTAATTATAAAACAATTCAGATATTTAAAATGGTAAGACTAGAATATTTTATTTAATTAAAATGACATTGCTCCTGATTTTTATGTTTAAAATGCTTACTTAGTTTCAGCAACTGGCTCACCACAGGGCTCCCACTTGTCAGTGCCACGTTGGCATTTTTCTACCAGATAACCCTTGATGCGTGAACCACCATCATACTTAGGTGGATCCCATGCAAGGAAGATGCTTTTTGATGTTGGATCTCTCCATTTAACATTTTCTGGTGGGTCAGGCACAGCTATAATATAAAAGATACATAGCATCTTAGAAAGCAATCTGAGGCACGGATTTTTTTCTCCCAAGAAGTCATATAACAGCAAAAGCAACAAAATAATAGAAATATAAAAATAAGTACTCACTTGCTGGTGCTGACATATTTATAGGTTCATCAATATACGCGGGCTCTCCTGGTCCACATTTGTTGCGTGCTGAAACTCTAAACAAATATTCTTTTCCTTGGATGAGGTCAGGTACAGTAAACTCTTGATCAACAACATTATCCAGAACCTGAGAAAAAGAAATGCTCTAATTTATTTCTAGAATTCCTTCCCCAACAAAATGACCAAACTTCAGTGGTACAAATGAAAACAACAAAGGAAGTGACAACTAGCTGTATTTACAAAAACAAAACCAAACCAAACCTTACCTGGGTCCAAGTTTTCCGGCTTATATCACGTTTTTCAATAAGATAGCCAGTTACTGGACTTCCTCCATCATTTTCTGGTGGTTCCCATGCCAATTGCACTGTGTTCCTGGTCATATCTATAACTTTTAGTTCTCTTGGTGCACTTGGGCGAGCTGGAAGTGACATATACTATATTAATTTGTTTTTTCATCAATAGTTTTTCATATTTTCTACTGCGTCTATTTGTTAAAAGACATTGGTTATTCTCCCGTAAATTATGAACTGTAGGTTCCTCTACCCTAAATTATGAACTGTAGGATACTGAAAACTGAAAGATCTCTGGAGATGGATTTTGATGAAGTTATTTTTCTTAGAATTATTATTAAATGCATCCAGTTTGCTGAATGTTGAATGGGTTCTCATTGCATGATGATACTGGGGTTTTTGCAAGATATCTAGTAGAAGTTATTGCTATAATTTAAGTACCCAAAAGGAGGCTTTTGCCTACTTACCAATGACATTAACATCAATTTCTCCTGAAACAGAAGATACAGGATTTTCTAATTTCAAGGTATAAATGCCCTTGTCTGGACGTTCACTTGGAGTAATAACAAGTTCTGCAAAGGTTGCAGTAATCTTCATTTTCACACGGTCACTCTTTTCTAAGATTCTATCACCAACAGACCACGTTGCAGTTGGCACAGGGTAGCCCGTGATAGGAACTTGTATCTTGATTGGTTCTGGGACAATAACTTCAAGTCCATCTTTAAATGCACTTAAGTCCATTGTAGGTCCGACTAAAAAAGGGGGAAAAATTATTTTGGTCAAAGCTTATAGAATTTTTTTTTTTGTTTACAGTCTTATCAATGATACTGCTATCAGCAGTCTGTTACTCAATTCCTTTTTCACCAGCTGCAGCCAGGCTGGAGCTTCATGGGCCCAGCTCACTCCTGCCCTCTCTTGATTAGTGTGCTCTTTAGAAACCCTTAAGATAGCTAGGTAACTAAACAATAGCAGGTGGGAAGGTTTAACTTCCATTGATAGTAAAACTTTAAATATACTTTTATAAGCTTTTGGTCCCATTCACTATGTGGGTAGTTATAAGGCCTCCCTCCTCAACATAGCTGCTTATGCATTTATTCAGTGTTGTTTAACTCCCAGCAGTGGATCTAGCCTAATTAAAGAGATAATTGTAGTAAAGAAGTGTCCCAGAATTTCACTGGGTCAGAAGAGCTTGCCGTTGGCATTCAGTGCTGATATCGCAGGTATCCCATAAAGGACTTGAACAGTGGCATCCTGATTTTAGCACTGATAGCTGGTACTGTCATGACACAGTGAACTGATGCAGATTTATGTCATACCTAATTATCTATTCAATACTTACCATAAGCATCATCGGCAGTCAGTGGCCCAATAGCTTCAGCTGGATCTGATACACCAGCTGCATTTTCTGCAGAGACTCTGTAGTAGTAACTGGCTCCTGGTTTCAATCCAGTTACCTAAAAAGTACAAATAATCATTTGAACATTAAAAATTATGTTAAATACTGTGAACACATATTGAATATTTCATTTAAAAATTAACCATCTTACCTTGTAAGTAAGATTAGGGACAAGTCTTGGGTTACAACGGACCCAGTTGTCTGTTCCCTCTTCACATCTTTCAATAATATAACCCATTATTGGACTCCCTCCATCTTTCAGAGGAGGCTCCCATGTAAGCTGCACAGATGATTTTGTTTGGTCTGAATGACTGAGGTTAATGGGAGGACTTGGTTTTTCTGAAAAAAATTTGAAGAAATTAGTTATTACTAACTGGAAAAGGAGATTTGATCTTACTATTATGTAAATTGAATTACATTGTCCACTGATACCTTAAATATTATTTTAAAGTCTTCCTCATAGATCTACTAAATAATATTCTTTTTTAAAAGAAGAGAGTGACTTCCAATTTCAGAGAAGAATTATTTGGAAGAATTTCTGTCATTGTCATTCTTAGGAGGTAGTAGTTTGCCAAGTGATTGCAAAATGTTTCTGGGGAATTCAAACAAGAAAACTAGAAAGAGCTAACTTGGCACAAGTACCTTCTACCTGTTCCCACTTCTTGTCTGATCTTTTCTGCACATATGTTGTATAAATAATCACTATTGCCTTATATTATAAAACAATCAGCACCACCAATACTTTCAAACTCACCAATTGGATCCATAATTTTAACAGCTCGAGTAGCAGCACTTGGTTTGCCAACTCCAATCTGGTTTTGTGCTCTGACTCTGAAGTAGTATTCTTTGTTTTCCACCACATCAGTTACAGTAGCAGTTAATTCATGTGCCCCAGTGGTCATGGCTGGCTCCCATCTGATTGAACCTTTGTCACGTAATTCAATAATGTAGCCAGTAATTGGAGAGCCACCATCATATTCTGGTGGCTCCCAGGTAAGTGAAGCACCAAATCTGTTCACATCAATAACTTCTACATTCAGAGGAGGACCAGGAACATCTACATTTTATATTTGGGGGGAAAAAGAATAATAACTTATGTTAGGAGAAAAAAAGCAAAAACTAAAAACAATATTTTGAGATACTTTTCTAAATTATTGCTAACCAAATTTGCTCTTTGCTTCCACAGGTGTATCTGTTTCCACTGGTTCTCCAGTGCCCACTCTGTTTCTGGCACTGACTCGGAAGAGGTACTCAACTCCTCCTCTCTGAAGTCCAGTAACAGTATATTCACAACTTTCAGCACGGTCAGTGGCCAAAATCCAGGTCTTACGCTTGATATCCCGTCTTTCAACAACATAGCCAATGATTTTACTTCCACCATTACTTTCTGGTTCCTCCCAGGCAAGGCTGACTTCACCATCATATGTTTCAGTGACTTCTAAATTTCTAACTGGACCTGGAACATCTAAAATGTACGTGAAAAATATTTTTAGAGTACCTCATCTTTCTTTTTATATTGATCCACAAGCAAAAGTTAAGCAGCTATAGGTTATGATTTGCACTAAGGGAGTTTATTTCTGCTTCAAAGCAGACAAACCTCCACCATTGCAAATGATGGCATTTTCTTTCTACATTACTTAGACAGCTAAACTGGTGGCTCACTCACAATAGCTGTAAGAAGCGAAAAACTTGGAGCAGACAAGGCCTTAATAAAAAGCTTACCAATAACATCTACATTGATGTGTGCTTCCGCTTTGCCATGTTTGTTCTGAAGTATAATCTTATATCTTCCTTTATCTGATTTCTTTGCTTCCAAAATTTTGAAGGTGGTGCTGTCAGCCGTTGTGTCAACAGTTTGTGTGGGCAGACGTTCATCTTCCTTTAACCACTCAGCTTCTGCTTTTGGGTAGGCATCATATGGAACAACCATGGTCAAAGGTTTCCCAGCATCAACCACAAGGTTCTGATCAGCAGTCCTGATTCTTGGTGCAGCTAAAAAAGAGCAGTGAGGCCAGCATTTTCAATGTTTTCAAAATGTTTCAGTGTTTTCAAAATTATTTCATATATTTCTTGCATATTTAATAGAGATTGTAACTAAGAAAAAGTAAAGGGAATTCCATCTGAGTCTCAAACAAACTATTAATACATTCATGGGATTACCCCAAAGGGATAAATTCAGGTTGGCCAGCATACATTTAGTTCCTAGTGCTGCACTGAAGTCAATGGGAGTTTTACCACTGATTTCAATGCGCATGGGACCAAGACCCAGCTGAATACAAGGGAGAAACTGTCCTGCCTATTGCTGACTCAGCCAAAACACTAACAGATCACTGCAAATGTCTCCCCAACAACTATAGAGGGATATTGCAGGAGGGGTTTAGAGGCCAAAAGACCAGATCCATAAAGTTTTCACTTGTAGCTCTCAGAACATTTTACAAAGGAGGGCATAATTATTATCCACCCCCATTTTATAGCTGAGGAAACTGATGTACGGGGGTGAAATGAGCTGCTCAAATCACTCAGCAGGTCAGTGGTAGAGCTCAGAATAAAACCCAGGCCTCCTTATTCCTAGTACAATGTTCTATCCATTAGACCACTCTGATGTACAAGTATGTTTTTGTGTGTACATGTAGGGAAAAGGGAGCTGCTGTTGGGCATTAACTAAATGCACTTTGATAGTCTCATGCTGCAAAATGGCACATGATCAACTCTAGTGAAGTGAGAAGTTCCAAACAAGTGGCCATATTAGTCCAGTTCAGCAAAACAAATGGAGCCTTGTGACACTTTTAAAGACTAATGAATTTATTTTTATTATTTATTTATTTCATTTACTTAAATTGTTAGTCTTTAAAAGTGCCACAAGGCTCCTTGTTTGATTTAGTCAAGTGAGTAATCCCACTGAAGTGACATTTTTTTAGAGTGCTGCAGTGCCACAATAAGTATGTTGCAGATGGCCTTTATAGCATACATTTTGTTTTCCAGATGTGACCATTGGAAAAAAAAATGCACATTTTCCATAAACAAATATAATCTACCCCTTGACAGTTTCTTTTTTGACTGAATTATAATCTCAGTGGTAGTTTAATGAGATTCCAGAGCGCCTCCACTTTATGACATACTCTAATTCAAACTTTTGAAAAGGTTTATGAAATGTTACATAACTAGGGATAATATTTTTATTCATTAAGAGATTTTTATAACATAAATATAATGAAGTAGAAGACTTACCAGCCAATTCAAGCTTAGCTCTAGCTTCTTTATCTTTGGCAATAAATCTGTATTCGCCTTGGTCACGAGGCTTTATCTCACACACCTGCAGCCTATGGACCTTTCCTTCACTCATCATCTGATGTTTGTCTCCTTGGACAATAATCATGTTATTTCTCAACCACTTCACTTCCACCCCATCTTTATTTAACTCAGCCATGAAGATGACATCTGAGCCTGGAGCTTCATAAATATCTTGTGGTGGTCGGATGATCTCAACAGGGATTTCTGAAATAAATATGTTAATCTGAATAGTGTTCCATCTTTGTTTTGATTACTAAGAACAGAAGATCCTTTTAAATTTACACTTACCTTCAACAAACAATCTTGCCCTAGATTTCCTGTCATCTACCCCACAGGAATATTCACATTCATCCTCTAGTCTACAGTCTTTTATAATTAATCTGTGCAAATTTCCATCCTTCTCAAACTGATACCTTTATGAAGATAAAGGATGGGGAGAGAAATAATTGAAGTATATATTAAATGATGCATAAATACCCAAACACAACAAATATATCTAGAAATTTAACAAGAGAAATGTGATAAAATGTGCATACTTTTTGCCTTCTCTGATTTCTCGTCCATTTCTGTACCATTTTACACTTGCTTTCTCTTTGGAAAGCTGGCAGGCAAAGACAGCATCATCAAATTCAGTGACAGTTTGGTCCTGTAGGTGCTCAATGAAGTCTGCAGGTGCCTCTGTGATAATGAGTTCTGCAACAGATTTGTCTTGTCCAGCAGTGACGGTGTATTCACCTTCATCCATAAATCCACAGTCTTTAATGATCAGCGAGTGTTTGTATTTGTCAACTTTGTATAAAACACGTTTGTCAAATGTAACATCTTCGCCATTCTTTGTCCACTGAAGGGTGACATTCAGGCGATTGACTTTGCACCAGAATGTGACAGATTTCTTCTCCATTGTCTCAATATCTTCAAGAGGTACAACAATTCTGAGATCCTCCTCTGTTAAAATTAAAAATAAAATATGGTTCATTCACATCCTTTTTAACATCAGCATTTGACACGGTTAAATGTCTGTAACTTTTCAAATGCTAACTACTTACCCATTACTGTTAAGGTAGCAGAGCTCTTGACATGCTCCCCTCTCACATTTGACAGAGAGACAGTATAAGTGGCTTGATCAGCAAAGTGTGCATCTCTGATTCTGAGAGTGTAAACTAAATCCTTGTGGACCATGATGGATTTTGGACTATCAAATATTGCCTCCTCATTTTTGTACCATTTAGCTTTGGCGCCTTCTGTATTGACCTCACAGTTAAAGACAAGTTCTTCTCCCTCTTTAACTACTTGATCTTTTAGTGGAGTTACAATCCTGAGTTTTTCTGAAATCAAGGGAAAAAAAGATATTGCCTTTGTCATACTATAAAATAATAAAATAAAATACACATACACATACACATACAAGTAAAATAAACAAAGCTTACCAATCACTTTCAACTGTGCTGTTGCTTTGATTCCACCAACCATAACAGAATACTTTCCTTCATCTCCTAAGATAGAGTCCTTAATAACAAGTATTCTCTTTTTGCCATCCAAAATGATATCATACTTATCACCAGCTTCAAGTACTTTATTACCCCTCAACCACTGGACTTCAAAGCCATCTTTTGATACTGAGCAGACAAATTCAGCTTTTTCTCCTTCCAGTACTTCAACATTTTGTGGTCTGGTGATAAATTCTGCTGCAAGTTCTGCAAAAATAAATGTTGAACATATATTGTTTCTCTTTTTGGTATAAAGAAAGCAAGAGATGATTGCATAGCATTGTCTGATTTTTCTGGGAAAACAAATAGACCAAAGCAATTCTCTTACCCTGTACTTTGAGTTTGCCAGTTGTGCGAGTGCTTGGAAGCCTACAGTTGTATTCACCAGCATCATCAAGACGAGCATTATGAATTACAAGAATTCTCTTTCGGCCATCAGCAATTTGCTCATATCTACCACTTTCAGGTAATTCCTTATCTCCTTTAAACCATGTTACTTCAGCACCAGGCTTAGAGACTTCACAAATAAATTTCACAGTGTCAGCTTCATTTACTTCAATATTGGGAAGATTTTTTGTAAAAACGGCTTCCTCCTCTACAGCAAAGAAAAGAAGAAGCATTTGATTAAAAGAATGACCAACCATTACTCTTCTTTTACATGAAGTAAATTCAAGAGTAAATTCAGTTTTACCTATAACTGTAAGGATGCCAGAGGTTCTAGCTGTTTTTGCTTCACATGCATATTCTGCTTCATCTTCAAACAGACATTTGTTGATCACAAGAATACGCTCGGCACCTTTGGAAATTATGTCATACTTTTTGCCCTTCCTTATTTCAATGCCATCCTTAAACCACCGCACCTGTTTTTAAAGCAAAACTGACATTGTAATACTGTTCCTAATAGGAACGCATTGTATTCCAATTCTATTATTGTCTTACTTTGCTATAACATTAGATTCAGGGGGTTTTTTCCCACCAAAAAAATCCTCACATCAAATGTTATTCAGATAATAAGACCATGATATTACAGACCTTGACATTTGGGCGGGAAATTTCACATTCAAATCGAGCAATCTCTTTTTCTTTAACTTCAAGGTCGGTAAGAGGCTTTGTAAAATCGACACGGAGAGCTATAAGAAAAAATATATATACACACACATTCATATCTCAAAGTTGAGAATAATCTTAGTTAGGCAAGAATAAATGTTTAAGCTGATAGAATTAGTAACAACAACAACAACAACAAAAAGAACAACAACAAAGAGGCTAAACTACACAATGACTTACGTTCCACATTCAGGAAGCAAGAGGTCTTGAAATCCTTAGCATCACAGGTATATGTTCTAGAATCTTCCAGTGTGCAGCCATATATAATGAGTTTTCTGACCCTGCCCTCAGCAATGATATCATATTTCTTTGTTTTATGAATTTCATGTCCATTCTTGAACCACTTCACCTCTGCTTTCTCTCTGGATATTTCACATTCCAGTACAGCAGTGGCTTCCTCCTCTACTGTTTGGTCCTCCAGTGGTTTAGTAAATTCAACTGGGGGTTCTAAAAAAAGCACAGAATTTAGGAATGGAAAATACCATACTTTTACCCAGCTCTCAATACAGGTTTATCCTATAATACATTTGGAAGTGCTACGTATTATCTAGCTTCAAATTACTCTCAAGCAATGGGGCTCTCATCATTTCTACTGGGCCAATAATCCACAAGACTAAAAGACTATGCTGTTGGAAAATTCTTCAATATATTTAGTTTAAATTTTCGTTTCCTCAGTTTTAGCCTATTATAGCTGTAAGAACATATACAAGGATAAAAAATTTCCTTTGCCTCATGGTGCTTATAGTTTTAGGTACTTGTAAGTTTTCACTTTCCTTAGGTCATTCCCTGTAATCATTGCAATGGTTTTTGCTGTCTACTCTCTGAATTTGCTTCCGTTTATCAACTTCTTTTCAGTACTGAGATAACTAGCCATGTATGCAGTATTTTCAATATGATCTAAGCAGTTTAATATAAAGTGTGTCCATAGATTTCCTGCTCCATGATGGACTACTAATCACCAGCTAGAAACAATTATTCTTATCAGCTTACCTTTTACAAAAAGATTTGCTTGTGTTTTGAAATCCTTTGCAGTCAGTGAGACTTCCCCAGCATCTGTTAACTTGACATCTCTTAGAGTAAGTGTGTGTACTCTTCCTTCAGCACGAGTGACAACCTAATTAAAAAAAAATTTTTTTTGCAGGTATTCACACTAATTACATAAGTGCCATCTACTCTTTATTATTTTTACTGGGTTTTTATTATTGTTTATTTTGGTACATATTTTGGGCAATTTCCCTCTACACAGGCATGATGTATCTAGAACACTTTCAAGATTTTTAAAAGTTATATATATTTTTCCTCTTGTCTATAGAGAAACTGGTATAGAAGTTCTCCCACATGTTTCACTGGAAGTATAGGTCAAAATCTAAAAAACCAACATCATCTATCTAATAATAATTTTAAAAACATATGTTCAAATTCACTCTGCATGTGTTTAAAATAGAGTAATGACCTAAATGGGAATAAAACAAATGAAATAGTTATTCCCCTTTCTAAGAATTAACTAGCAATTTAGCTCAGTAATTTTGTAAAATGGAGCTTATCTGAGATCACATTGATTTTGAATTGGTGCTTATCAAGACCAAAGTAAATACAGGCTGTGGCAATAAGTTAATGGTGAAATGCATTCTAGGAGTGGACCCAGCATCATTACAATCACAGAAAGCTCCCACTACTGCCAGAGTGAGGTTCACAAAGTGTAAGGTCAAGCAACAGAAATAGTTTTGGTAAGGTGAAGGCAAATGGGAAGTCTAAATTGAAAAAGGAAACAGAGGAGATGGAGTTGTTTCTAAGAGTGCTCATCATGCCTGAAATAAATACTTATATCTTAGAAATATTTACCTGAAAGAAGTTGATATGAAGTAATAAAATTGCATGGCCAAGATAGATTAAGTTAAGGAATAGTTAGACCTCAAATCCCATTTCCTTGTAGGGTCAGTTTGACTCTTGCAAACAGTGGCAATGATATTTAAATAGGTTATTTTAGAGGAATTGATGCATGAAATAAACATGGAGCACTCTGATGTGTATTCTTGTGCTACCCAATCTTTTGCTGGAGCTGATTTGAGTTTTGAGTGTATAGGCAAAATCAGAATTAATGAATAAAATCTCATTAAGTCATTGAAATGAGTCATAAAATGGCACAATTGGACAAGAATAATATAACATCCCTTAATGTTTAAACATCTCAAGCTCTATTTTGCAAGTCAGTAATAATGATTAATCCACTAACAGCCTTGCACATTTGTATTTCAAAATTTGGAAGTGAATTTTAACTTGGTTTATTAAGAGCTTAAATTCTGTTTACGGATCTTTAAGTATAGCAATATGGATGACAATTTTAAGATTGAGTAAACTTAGTAAAATCCAGGAAGAGCTCACTGAAAACAGGAGTCTGTTTATCAAAATATGAAAAACCTACATTCAACTTGAACTAAACTTTAATTTGCATTAAATAAAAGACCTATCAGCATTACTACAATTTTTGAAATTTCCATTAACTTATATTTTTCCTTAGACATTTATTTATGCTTTAGGCTTACAGTTTATATTTTCCTTTGAATCATTTCTCTACAAGGCTGTTCTGCCTACCTAGAAAAACACTCACGGAGTTCTGTGGCACTAAAAGACTAACAAATTCATTTATCACTTGAGCTTTCAGACACTTACCTAGAAGTCTAAAAGCATTATACATACCTAATAAAGAATGCATCTGAATAAGTGTATCTTAAAAACTGTAACATTTATATTTTTGTAATATATTCCCTACTACTGGTAGACTTCAGATATTCAACTGCATTCCAGGCACCTTCCATCTCAGAGCTAAGAGCCAGCACTTGAAGAAAGGTTAAAAATAGCTAGTGAGAAATGTTTGGCAAGCAAATCTGCCCCAGGAAGCTATCTGGGAAGCCTGATCAAATGCCTGAAATGGAATTTCAGTCTTCTTAATTCCCATATATGCAGAACTGGATGGAATTCTGCATTCAAAGGACAAAAATCAGGAACTGCATTTTATCATAAAACTTACTAAAACTGCAATACACCTTAGCAGGAATCATTTCATATCCCTGGAGCTGTGATTCCCAACGATTCAGGCACAAAAACCTTTATTTCTCTGACTAGCATTCTGAGATCTTTTAACTTTTCTTTGTGATAAAAATACACATGCTATTTCAGATTCACTTAATTTTGAATTTTCCTATATATAATATCTAAGTGAGAACACTATAATCTAAAATACGATCTGCACATTCTTGTGTCTTACTGCTTCTGCTGTTTGAAGAAAGAAGGTAAGAAATAAAGGAGAGAAGAGGAAGACTGGGGAGGGGGGAGGAAGAAGGGAGAAAAATTAGGAGTGAAAGAAATCAGGTGGCAGGAAATCGCTTTACCTTGTCACTGGGCTCCAGTTTCTGTCCATGTAGGAACCACTCCACCACGATTCCCTCATAGGAGAGCTCACACTCAAAGGTGGCTGATTCACCAGCTGTCACTGTTACATCTTTGAGGGGCCTGAGCAGGCCAATTACTCGTGCTTGGTGAGGGGGAGAAATCATCTTCACATTAGTCACTTCCACCCAGGAGAGAACTTCTGCTCTACCAACTAATCTTGATGGTGGCTTCTCCCAAGAGAGACATTGCAATGCAAAGCCATTTCAAATTCCCTAACCAGAAGGGGGCCACTTGGGTTTCTTAAGGGAATGGTTGGGCACTGGAGATTCCCTGTTTGCAGAGCAAGTTTCTTAAAAATGAACAAGAGCAACAGGAAAATTGCAGTGCATGTGTCTCCCTGCCAAGCTCTGCATGCCTCTTGCTAGATAAGACATGTGCCTTCCAAAATAGCAAGTGCTAGGATTGGAGGGGGAGACAAGTGGTCTCCAATCATGTGGTGTGGCCCTGTCCATCAAGCTCTTGGTTCTTTTCCCAAATGTTAGTGTTTTGCCATCCCATCAAACTTAACTAGAAATGTCAACACAGCAAAGCTTTTAGCTGTAATAACTTCAGTTTCATAGCAACTGACGATTTAAGCACACCCAGAAGCCTTGAAGTCAATGTCTTTTATTTCATGCTCTAATAAGAACTAACAGAACTATGAAATCATTTTATAAGAAGAAACTATGAACATTATTTTATAATTCAAGATCACTGGTGTCACCAGCACTTCAGAACCACTGTCCTAATAAGCAATGATCCTGGGTTTAGTGCAGTCTAGTGATTTAGCCACCCATTCCAAACAAATGGCTGTGTGATATGATTCAACTAATTTTATTTTAATTATTTTTTCTAGTTTTAAAGACACAGGACTAACTGCATTTATTCATTAGTATACTAGTCAGATACATACGTTTCACTCGAAGGTGAGCGCTGGATTTGGCATTTGCTGCTTGGAAGTCCACAGTACCAGCTTGGTCCAAACGTACATTGTATAAGACAAGGAAATGCTTTTTGCCTTCCTCCTTAATTTCACACTCCTTCAAGAAGGAAAGTGCAAAAGTATAGAACCCATGAGTTATGTCTATAAAACTTCCGCAGATACACAAAATATGTCTGTAAGATAACACTCATGGAGAATATTTTTTAGAAATACTTGCAGCCTTGCTAATATCTTTCTCTCTCTGTTATTTGTAAAATATCCATACTGTCTAGGCCATATAAATTTTTGAAATCTGAACTGCCACCAAATTGCCTAATACAGCCAACAATGCAAATGATATGCTTATTCATAAATCCACTTAAGCATTATTTCCATTAACCCTATTAAAGATACAAATATATTCCTCGACAATGCAGTCATATAGCAGGAAGGTGGGAAGAATCTATATATACTGAGAAACACTGGCTTGTAAGCACTAACAATAATAGGGTTCTGGCAAGGCACAGAATTCACACACAATCTCAAGCTCACAGATACATAAACTTTTGAGCGTCTCACATTTAGTATTGTTTAGTATTTTATATCAGGACTGCTGAATCCCGGTGTTGTTGCCAACTCTCAGTTTTTTTATAGTGAGTGTCTCAATATTTGGTGTTTTCCTAAATCACCTGGACCCATGCAAATATGTAAGGTGCTCAGTCTCAGTTTTGTTTTTAAAAGTAAGCTTCTAGCTCTCGTGCTTGTAGGAAAAAAGCAAAATTTGTGAATCAAATGCACCTAAAATTTCAAAAGCCAGAAGATAAGTTAAAATCTAATTTATTTTATCATATAATTGTTATGAATCTCTATCCACATACAAGTCTGAACATGTTCAGCATTATACTTACAGGTGATTGGTTCAAGGTTTCTCCTTTTAGTTTCCAGCTGGCGTGGACATCTTCCTCAGAGATTTCAGTATCAAAGCGGGCAGTCTCTGTCTCAATTACCTCCACGCTGTATAGGTGGCGCACAATCTTTATATCCCGCTCTGAAGGGTGAAAAAAACAAAGGAACATTCAATACCACCAGTCTCCAACCGAAACTCACCAGGAGGGCTTTACTACACAGGGGCACTGACAAAACCACTATACCTTCAATGTTGAGTTTTGCAGAGGTTTGGTCAGTACCACAATCACAGGTATATGTTCCAATGTCTTTCTTCAAGGCTTTCTTGAGAATTAGCATTCTCTTTTTGCCATCAGCCTTGATAACAACATTTTTTGATGGAGTTATTTCTTTGCCGTCTTTCATCCATTTTACAGGGGCATCTGCTTTGCTAATTTCACATTGTAAAATCACTTCATCTTTTTCTACAGCAGTATAATCTTGAAGCTTTGCAGTAAAGTAAGGATCTCCCTCTGCAAGGACAAGTTGACAGTTTTAATTGTTTTAAAAGCATTAGTCCTTTTTAAAAGTTTGTATCATCTTTAGATCACACTGTGTAAATAAGATATTTTTAAAGCTTTTTATTTCTTTCAAGTGCCTGATCAGAGGAAGAACAACAAAAATAACAATGTTATTTTTCTGAATCCTCCATTATTTTGATATCTATCTCAAAACACCATATACATATGATGGTTTGATAACAAAGACCAGAACAAAACGTACTAGCATTGCTACCTCAAAAATAAAACAGGAAGAAGCACATTCAAAGTAGTAATTGCTAATTTCACTGGAAAAATATTGTGCTACTTTTTTAAAGAATTTGTAATTTTTTAAAGTATTTAACAGCTCCAAAGAACTGTACACACATTAACTAATCCTCACAAGAGATCTGAGAAGTTTTTAAATAATTAGTATTATCCTTACAAACACAGAAATGGAGAACAAAGAAATTCAGTGACTTGTTCAAATGACTCAGTGAGTTTGTGGTAGAGCAGGGATTTGTAAAACAGACTTTCTGATTCCAAATCATGTATTTTTTTTTCAGGATTACATATCATAAACACACAAATTTATATTGAATAAAGGTAGGAGACACTTACCAAGAACTGTGAGTTTAGCTTCAGAGGATTTGTTCATAGCTTCTACTCTAATCTGAGATGTGTCATCAATAGAGAGATCTTTAAATGTGAGAGTGTGGAATTTACCATCATCTTTCATTGAAACCACCTTACTGGTATGCAGTCGTTGGTCATTCTTGAACCAGGCAACAGGAATATTGTCATGAGACAATTCTACAATAAACTCTGCAGTCTCACGTTCCTTTGCTGTTACGTCCTTGAGAGGAGTAATGAATTTCAGACGAATACCTAAAGCAGAGTGTGTCATTAACAATTACATTTATGTAAAAAAAAAACAATTGAAAGAGAACTATCAAGTGTATTATCTATGGAAGCATAAAGTCAAACAAACCTTCAATGATCAGCTTAGCACTTGTTCTTTTATCTTCTGCTTCAAACATATACTTAGCTTCATCCTCAAAAGCAACTGTCTTAATTACCAGGGCATGTCTTGTGCCATCTGATATAATTTCAAATTTCTCATCACCTGTGATTTGCTGTGTTCCTTTCAACCAACGGAAAGTCTTAGGCTCCCTAGATACCTCACATTCAAACCTGGCCTCATCCTTCTCAAAGACCTTGACATCACTGAGTGGAGTGATAAAGATGAGAGGTAGCTCTGAAATCAGAGAAAATAATTATGAATTCAGAGATGTATTTATGCTGGCTTTTTTATTGGTGGTTTTAAAAAGAAAATTTTGTATGCACTAAGAATGTTGCCACTATACCTTTCACTTTCAAATTAGCTGTGCTTTTAGCATTTGCAGCCTGGAAGGACACTTCTCCAGTCATATCCAGTTTGCAATTATAAAGGATAAGAACATGCTTCTTTCCATCTTCAATTATTTCACAGTTCTGGTTTGAAGGAGGAAATAAATATAAATTTAAAGCCAACATCCATCATGTGTTACTATGAGTAATTTTGATGTTTAAAATGTACATTGTCATTTAAAAATAATGACAGAGTCTTACAGGTGAAGGTGTCAAAGTTTCTCCCTTTAACTTCCATATGGGGTGAACATCAGGCTCAGAGATTTCAACTTCAAAACGAGCTGTTTCACCAACAAATACTTCCACTCCATACAGAGGGCGCTCCACTTTTATTATGCGAGCTGGAAGCACAAAAATTCACATCAATTTTACTGCATTAAGCTATATGTTGCAAGATTTTCTACTGTGGTCCAGTAAGGAAGACATGACCACTTACGCTCAATATTAACATTAGCTTTCGTCTTGTCAGTTCCACAGTCACACTCATAGTTGCCTTTATCGCCATCATCAACCTTCTTGATTTTTAGAATCCGACGTGTGCCATCAGTCTTTATGGAGATTCTCTTGGAAGCTGTAAGCTCTTGACCATCTTTGTACCATTTCACTGGCACATCTTTGCTAAGTTCACACTCCAGAACAAGATCATCTTTCTCAATAGCAGTATAGTCTTGTAATTTCATGGTGAAGTATGGATCAGCCTCTGGAAACAGTTAATAAATTTGCAATCAATTGAATGTACATTTAAATGTAAAATATTATTAAAATATTAATGTTTTGTTATTGTTCCTTTAAGAAACTGGTTACATTAAGTAGCAATAACACTTTACCTAAGACTTGAAGCTTTGCACGAGTATGCAACCCCTTGACTTCAGCCTTTATCTCAGAGATATCATCCAGCGTCACTTCTCTCATTTCTAATTTGTGAGTCTTGCCTTCTGCACCAATCAGAACTGTTCTGCTTGTGTGGAGTTTTTTGTCATTTTTGAACCAAGTCACTGGCATATCTTCATGAGAAAGCTCAAACTCAAAGTGAGCTGTTTCCCCTTCTTTCACAGTTTGGTCTTTTAGAGGTGTGATGAACTTCAACCTGATACCTATAATTAAATATTATTAGTGAGTACCTTAACAATGGAATAGTGAAGTTCTAGAAGACATGTTCTCTAAAAATCTTCCCATAAACCTGGTCTACACTGATGGGCAAATTTGGCTGCAGTCAACAGGAGATGCGCAAACTACTCAGCGTAGCGTGTGTACTTCCTGTTGACTGCTTAACTTCTTCTCATCACAGCATCTTCATTTCATTGTGCCACCAGAAACACATTCCCATTGGTGTAGTGTTACTTTTTCCGGGAGTGGGTTCATTAAATCAATTTCTGGATCAGATGACTGAGTCTTCACTTCTGCTCCACTGATTCCAAAGAGTTGATATGATGTTGGCAAACTTACTGTCAGTGAAAACATACCCATAGTCTCTGTTCATGATGAGATACTTGCCTTCCACAAACAATCTTGCTGTGCTCTTCTTCCCTTCCACTTCAGCAGTGTACTCTCCTTCATCATCAAACTGTGAGTCATTGATTACAAGGATGTGTTTCTTTCCATCTGCAATGATATCGAATTTGTCTCCAACTTTGATTATGTCAGTGCCCTTAGACCATATAACATTGGCTTCCCGAGTGAGGACACATTCAAATCTAGCCTGACGTTTCTCAGGAACAGTGACATCTTTCAAAGGCACAGCAAAGTCAAGTTCGATTTCTAGAAACAGAACAGAATTGTTTTTTTTCAAGCATGCAGTGTGAAATTGGACTAATTGATGTTACGCTCTATTTGCTAATACAAGGTACCTTTCACTGTCAAGATGGCTGTAGTGAGAACATTGAGTGCTTGGTAGAGGACTTCACCAGCCTGGTCCAACTTCACTTTGTGCAAAGTTAGGAAGCGTTTTCCTCCTTCAGCTTTGATTTCACAGGTCTGAAGAAATAACATTTTTAGTAAGGAAACTGGTATTCTAAAAACAGAATACTGGACTATGTTCACTAAAAAGAAACACTCAAAGTCTTATTTTACATATGGGGGATAGATGTCTATTACAGAGCAGAACTGCTACCAAATCAAAGTGTTTTTTCTCAAAAGGAAATCTTAAAAAATAAAATAATTTCCTTTGCACTCAACTTCCATTTTTAACTAAGCATCACCCTAACAATTTACATGGGCCTGGATATTTTGCTATGAGGTGTTGTAAATTATTTTTATGTTATCTGTTGTGAAATGTGGTTCATTGAGGAGGTTCACATTTTCAATCATCATAAAACTTCACCTCTCTAATTTCTGTGCTGGACCACTGAATGACTGCAGAGGCACAACAAATCAGCAAAGATTTCACAATGTGGCGAACAAAAGTTTATGAAACTTCTTGAAAGTGTTCTCATTTTAAATGAACTGTATTTTTAAATGTAAGGATGCTTACAGGTGAGGGTCTCAAGATTTCGCCTTTCAGTTTCCATTCTCCAGGAATATCTTCCTCAGAAATTTCTGTGTCAAAGGTTGCTGTTTCTTTCTCATAGACTGTAACATTCTCCAGTGGTTTAAGCAGTTCAGCCTCACGCTCTGTGATGCACAAACACATGTTATGCAGTCAGTGAAAGTTTTGATACTACTGTACAGGAGCTGAAATTTTGAATTTTCCTGCTGTTAAAGTTTGGAAAATACAACCATAAACAAATATAATATAAATAAAATCTTCCTTACCACCAAGGGTCAGTTTAGCTGGATATCTGCGACCTTCAACTTCTACAGCATATTCACCAACATCATCAGGTTCAGCATTCTTAATTTTGAGGTAAATGAAATTTCCATCTTTCAAGATCTCTGTCTTTGCAGTTGGTTCAGTTGGAATTTCCTCATCTCCCTTGTACCATTTAAAATTTGGTGTATCCTTGACAAGATTGCAGACAAAAGTAGCTGTACCCTTTGGTTTCACATGCTGGTCTCTGATAGGTTTCACCAACCAGTCTCTTATCATTTCTACGTGTGAAAAACATTAAATAAAAATTAGGGTTCATAGGCTATTAACACATATAAGTGGGTTCATAAATAAGAAAAATAAGGGCTTCTGAGATTTAGGTTATTTTACTCTTCTAAAAGACAAATCCTATAAAAAGCTCACTTGTCAGTTTACATCGGTTTATAACTTGAAATGAGCACACATGCCTTCCAGCAATCAACTCTCCCTCACTGTAATAACAGAAATTGTCATGTGCATCTAGAGCAGAATATTTCCCAAAGACTTATTTACAGTTTATGGAGGGCAGATGGCTCTAACAGAATTGTTAGACAAAACAAAAACTAAAACCACCTCCCATAAATCACAATAACCTAATAGGGAGCTGAAGGTCAGCACTATATGTGCTAAAATTATTCACTACTATTCAACAGGTAAAATTTCCCAAACAGGAGTCCACTCCTGACAGTAGTGTTGGAATCTGGCCACTGCTGCCAAGGAATTTTGAGCACTACTTATCATTGATTCTGACTGGGAATTCCACTCAATGATCAATATGATCCTAACCCTATAAAATGCCAATTCTGATTCATCTCTCATCAAGTAACAGTTTCCTTTAACTTCAATGGGAGATAGTCAAGTCTTAAAATAGTAAGAATGAACAATTCAAAATGTGTTAAGAAAAGATGAAGAAAAATAAATCCATTACCTAAGGGAAAAAATCTGGTGACTACCCTTCTGGGCTCTTTTTCAAATATTCATTGAGTCAAATTTTCCTAATTATAAAGCATGCCAAACATGCACACAAATTCAAAAAAAGAAATTAGTGTTTCACTCTGATTGCTTACCGATTACTTGAACAACAGAGTCACACTTGAGGTCAGTATCTTCTACTGTCACGGTATAAGTGCCAGCATCAGCGTCGTCTGTACCAGTGATGGTAAGGGCACGTTGCAAACCAATAATACTCAAAGCATATTTTCCAGGCTTGTCTTTTATGATCTTTCCATCCTTCCTCCAGACCACATCTCTCTCTTTGTTCAACTCACAACTCAGATAAAATGGCTGCCCTTTGACCACTGTCACTTGTTCCTCAAGAGTTTTCAAAAAGCGTACCGGTATTTCTGGGAGAAGAGGATAAATAACATAAATGTTTCAATGTGTTTTTATTTTTTATACAATGTATAAACACATTGAATATAGAATGAAAATATGAAATGATCAATGGAAACTAGCACGATTTTGAAAGCTCAGAAAATACCAACATTTAAAGCTGTAAATGCAAACTATGTAAATTACCAAAGTATATGTTATGTAAATTATTAAATTATGTAGATTACTGTCATTATGTAAATTATGTAAATTGCCTAAAGCTGTAAATTATAGCTAGCATATTCAGGATGCAAGGAAATACCTTCAACAATAAGTTTAGCTGTGGAGGTCTTTTCTTTGTTTCCCAGACGTAACACACAAGTGTACTCGCCGGAGTCCGAAAGCTGGACATCAATAATGTGCAGCTTCCTATCTTTGCCATCTGCAATAAATCTGTGCTTTGGGCTCTCTCGGATGTTATTTCCATCTTTCATCCAGCTGGTAGTTGCAGTAGAAGGAGAGATAAGAACCTCAAATATTGCAGAAGAGCCAATAGATTCAGCTTCTTTCAGCACTATGTCCTTCATTTCCTTGACAAACTTGAGTGGCACAGCTTTAAGTTGGTAGGTGAATGGTGGCTCTTCAGGAGGTTTTTCACCACCACTGCCTGGCCTTAGTTTCCTTCTCTCCAAATCTGCAGGTGATGGAGTCTTCTTAGCTATAAGTCAGAGGCAGAGGTGAATAAACTGAACCCAATTTTAGAGTTTTGTTTGTATGCATGCTGTTGAGATGAACTAATGAGGTTCATGAGAAAGGCAGTTGGTTGCCAGTTTGACAAAATTGACAAGTGATGGAATTAGAGCACGGAAACTGCATAGTCAACACTAGATTAAGTTATACACAACTCCATCTGCACCATGTTAAAAACTGGGGTGCTATGCAGTGCTTCATTCTCAAAGGTTTAACTGGTTAAAGCATTCATTCAATTATTTTATGTCTAAAACACACATATTGTTTAAGATTTGCTATGCCCTACTTTCAAGTTTTCCCCTTTGATTACAAAGCATTCATAGCTCCAAAGCGGTAGACATGTTAGTCTACTGCAGCAAAAGAAACCGGGAGTCTGGTGGCACTTTTAAAAACTAACAAATTTATTTATCGCATGCGCTTTCATGGGAGAAAATCCCACTTCATCAGATGCTTTGAAGTATTCATATTAAAACTTCATTTGCTTTGTCCAGAATGAAATGAGGCAGAATTTTTGGGGGGAAGATTTTGTTTAAAGTTTAACATTAATCTCTGTTACAAATTTGTCTATCTGTTGAGTCAAATATGCCAAAATAAGCAAGATTAGGTTTTACATCGAGCATCAGTGGCTGAATCAGAGGGCTTTTAAAAGATGATTTCATTAAAACTGTGACTTCAGAAACAGGAACAGCCATTCCTTCTAAAAATGTTGTCTTGGGGGGTGAGGAGGTGAGAGAGAGAGAAAGCGAGAGAGAGCTTGGAACTTAAACAAACCCTTGTCATTCTAAGTCAAGTTTGGAAAGCCTGTTGTCAGTCATTTACACCACAGAAGTACGAAAGCATTCATTAGGATTTCATACATGCAGACTTTGCATTGTTTGTATTTTTTAATTTTACCTTTAATAGGAGTTTTAACTTTGCCAGGTTCCTCTTTTGGAGCTTTGGGCTCTGCAACAAAACAACAAGAATATTAGCAATGTATTACATCTGGTTAAATATATGTACAGTATACGTTAACATTAAGATATAAACCTTTCTAATAGTGACATTTTTTCTTTCTTCTGTCTTCATATGTAAATATACTCATACAGAAAGGAGAAGGATGGAAACACATACATATCTGTATAATATACAGTGTAAATAATTTAATTGACATTGAATATTTTTAAGTACAGTATCTAAAACTACATATCCTGTGATAGCTATTAAAAATGGAGCTTAGGAACCCTTGCTTCATTATTTTGTTTTTCTGAAAAAAGTTCTCTCATTTCTTAAGATTCATTGTAAAGTGGCCATTCACTAATCTCTCAAATACGGATTTTTAAATAAAATGTAAACATAAAAAGCTGCTACTCATCAGTTATGGGCAAAACAAAAAAACTTTGTAAAAATACATGATTCCTCAAAGGCCAGTAGTGGAAGAAATTACCACTCCTAACCCTTATTTTTCTACTTTACTGAGATACTACTCAGAAATCTAAGTCCAAATGCAACTTAACAAGAGACATTCATAAACTACTGCATGGCTACCAACCACCACTGAGACGAAGGCCATTTCAAAAAATCTTAGTCTGCATAAAGATCACTGCTTCCAAAGAACTAACAAAAATCCATTTATGACCCACTCAGCAGGCAGTTGTGGTAGCTCAAATCTTTTTCAACTTGTTTTGACAGATTTTAATAATTTATGTATCAACCCAAAAAATGTAAGTTGTAAGGGATACATAGCTTTGTCTCTGAAAGCCCCTGGAATCATCATTTCAAGTTTTCCTTTTTCTATAGATAACTTTTCAGGGGTCTCAGATTGTGTATCTTTTCTTACTTGCAAAAAATTTTTCCTTCTGTTTGCATTTCTGCATCCTGTGATTTGAGATGTGACTTTTTGCTTGGAATCACCTTATCTTTAAGGAATTTTCCAATGTTCCCATCATTTCTCAGTATTCCAGAAGTATCCTCAGGAGATTCCAGAGAACCTATTTCTGCCATTTTAAAGTCAAGATTCTTTTCGATCTCTTCGTTTTGAAAGGTTTCCATTTTCTGTACTTGTTCGCCAGAAACCACAATTTCTTCAGCTGCAGGAACATCAACTTTCTTCCTTTCAGAGTTCTCTTGTTTACATCATGCTCCTTCACAAATTCATCCAGAGGAACTTTTTTAAACCTTTCCAGATCAGAGTGACATCATTTTTCTCTCCCTCACTTGTTATCAAAGTTTTCAGGTATTACTTCTTCACTGAATTCTGCAATATCCTTCACACACTCTTTTATAGATATTTCTTCAGATTGTAAACTTAATTTATCTATTATCTTTTTTCTTGTAACATCTAAATCTCTCTTCTGAATCAAGATATCAGAAATCCTGGGGCATCTTCAGGTAGGGAATTAATATGCTTTCCTTTTTTTTCTCATATATAGGAATCTTTCCCCTTTTTTGTATGGAATACTGGACTTTTCGGGGATTCTCTCATTTCCCTCTTTCCTATGAACCTCTAATTTCATTTTATTCCTCTTTTCTTCTCCGGGACTTGTTTAAATGCATTCAGATGCTATATAAATAGGCTTTCATCCCTAACAGAATGTTGTTATTTTAGCCTTTTCAAGGGCAATCTGATTTACTGCAGGCTCTCTTGCCTCATCTTTAATGGCAGGATTTGTCCTTGAAACTATGTTATTACTTCTGGCGCATCTTCTTGGGCAACCATTACAAATTGTTTAAGAATCTTTGCCTCTTACTTAACTTCCTCTAGTTTTAATATTCCATTAATCATTCCATTTGAAAAGTTTAGCTCAAATGCTCCTTCTGCTCAAATGTTCCAATCAGCTGCCTCATGGCTTTGCTCTCTTTTACATGCATGTTTCTCATCAGTAGTAGATATCTGCAACACTGCTGATTCACTACTGCCCTTTTCCGTGAGTGGCAGTATATTTTTACAACACAGGGGACCAATTACCTCAGGAGTATGTTATGGCTATGCAGCCTTTCACCGTTAAGTTGCCAGATCAAATCCACCTAGCAGGAGCTGAAAATTGTTATTCTCTGAATTTGCATGACAACCTATATAAAGCTTTTGAACAGCTGCTCACATCACCAAATCAGTATCAAATGGACACTTCACAGACTTTACAAGTGGTCAAGTACAGGGAATTAATTACACTCTCATTTTAAAATGGGGTCCCTCTGCCATAGTTGAGTTATGTAGTAATGGGCAAGATTATGCAGCTGCTACTTATGCTACAGCAGTCCTGGACTGTAAGTTCTCCAGAGAGAGAGGAACTATTCAGATGTGATCATATATAATAAGCCCCTGACTCTGGATGAGGGCTCTGGATGCCACCCTAACCAAATACTAATACTAACATGATAACCAAAAGTAGTATGCTGGAAAGCTTCAGTGCTGTTTGCATCTTTTGCCAGTATTCAGAAAACACAATCAAAACAACAACCAAAACAGCACAGTAATCCATGACAAAGTTGTATAACATAAATATATTTTTTGCTGTACCCATAATATAACAGTGATACAACACATATGATGTATGCCAAAATTACAAAACAAATACCAAGGAATTAATAAAATAAATACATAGCATTAGACAAGCAACATATGTCTCATCATCCACATTCAGGAGCATAGCCTAAACCCCAATTCTTTAGCTTTGGGGCAGGAACTCTCCTTCTTATGGTCATGTCAGTGCCTAATACGATGGAAGCTTGATTCCCAGCAACTAGTATACTGGAAATACTAAGATCCCATAGCACTTAGGTGTCGTATTGTTTTCAGTGCAGTTAGTCATTTGAGAAATGGCTGCAGGATAGTACTGCAAATTAGCAAATATTCTACAGAATAATGTTTATACCTGCTTTCTTTCCAACCACTGGAGTTGTTACTGGAGTAGCAACAGGGGCTGCCTCTTCTGGTGGTTTGGGAGCTGTAGAAAGAATTAAAATGTATTCATTTATTTCTTTTAAATTATTCATTTGTTTAAACTTACTATATTGCACTTTCTCAGGTTCCCTAAATGCATGCATTTACTGGATCCTTACTCACTACAAAAGTTCAGAGAACATCCTTAACTCCTGGTAGTTCTAACAGTTAGCTGACATATTCCATTTTTAACTGGAACCAACTCAGTGCTAAAAGGCAAGATGTACAGGGGTCTGTGTGCATGATTATTCAGGATGAAAGGACTCTTACCTACTGCAGGTTTTGGTTCAGGTGCAGGAGGGGGAACAGCTGCTGGCTTAGGTTCTGGTACTTTAAACACAACCATAACAAACAGGTTAGTATAAATATTTCACAACCTTATTGGAAAATACAGAAAAATTGTAAAGGACAAGTGCAAAATGTGAGTGAAAGTTTAAAAGACAGTCAGTTAGTAGAAGACAGATTTTCTTATTAATTTATAGGGGTTTTTTTAGCTTTCAACATCTACTGATGAAAGACAGCAGGGGCAACACATACTCAGAATGATTCAGAGATCTCAATGAAAAAGAATTGAATTCTTTAAGCACTGAAGAACCAAAGAGGAGATAAGATCCAGAAGAATGCAAAGAGGCTAATTTTATGGTAGATTGATATCAATGAATTAGTTTAGCTTATATAAAATGATGTTCACTGATGAATGCAGGTCAGTTGCAGGAATAAGGAAAAGAGCATCACACGTTTGGTACCTTTCTCTGGTTCAGGCTCAGGTTTCTCCTCTTTTTTCTTGACAGGTGGTATCTCAATTTTCTTGGGAACTTCTGGCTCTTTAAAAATATTATTTTTATTTTAGAAGGCACATTTAAATTCCCTGAATACACAAACAGGTTAACTGAAGTAATTTTAATTTAAGTAGAGTGGTTTAATACGACAATTGAAAGTTAGCCAAAGTCTGTGTACATGGAAGATCTTCTGTTGGCCATAGGTTTAAGATACATATATATTGTCAGAAATCAGACTTAAATAAAACTATAAACAAAACAGACAGTAGGACATGCAGTTACAAGACCATCACTGAGAGAAAAATAGAGTCAATTGTTTACATTTTGTTACTCTTAGTTTACATTATAAAACATTCTAAAAGTTCTTTTTTATATAAAAACGTGTACAAAAAATGATCTGCATCTAGGTATTCCTGAAGTTTGGTTATGCTTTCTGTAAAACTTTCATTCAGCATATTATATGCACAGGGCATGGGCACATTTGCACAATTCTGATCTGAATCCAGATTTAGATACTGTAGTCGATAAACTGCTAATCAGAAGTAGGATTCTGTTTTAGGTTTCTTCATAATCAGAAGCATGTGAATGTGATCTGGACTTGTACCTTCAGGTTTCTTTATCTTTTCTACTGGTTTAGGCACTGGTTTAGTGTCTACTTTAGGTTCTTTCTCTGGTTTTGGTTTTTCCTCTTCAGGTGTCTTTCTAGGAACTTTGAAAGAGAAAGAATTTCAGTTTGTAAAGCCCAAAGCAGATGAAGAAGATGTCAATTAAGATAAAAATTTAAAAATTATCTCAACAACAGAGAAGAAATATGAAACAACTAGAATAATGTACAAGACTATTGCTCTAGATAAATGAGAGCTTTTATATAATTATTATAGGCATTATCATAAAGACAGTTTTACATTCAATCACTTGGAGCGAAAAATATTTTAATTTAGAATGGTCCATTTGTTGTAAAACATATACATTTAAATTCAGATTTATAATACAATTACTCATTAGATTATTTGAATTAAAAAGACACTGAATTTACACAGAACTATAATCCAAAAATATTTTAGAACTCAATCTAACAATGAAAACTTGTAAGATCTTCAATCTGGATATATATATACTCATAAAAGAAAACACATAGTAATAATGAACTTGTTAATTAATAATGAACTTGTTAATTTTAGTCTTTCCCATAATACCCACATATTAGATCACAAATGTTTTAGAAGTAACAAATGAAATCAATAATATAATTGCTTATAATGGCTTAAATTTATTTTTGGAGACATAAGAGAGAAGCTTCTAGGAATCCTTCATGACATTTCTGGTATTTCATACTGAGTGACTAGGTTCATCAGCTGAAGGCCCAGTATCAGTTAATTTTGCTGAATTTTTTTAATGAAGTACCTAAATTACCCATGAATCCTTACTCTACTTGATAATTTGAATTACTGTATTAATTCCAACATTTCTTCTGAAAATAAAAATGAAGTTTTATATGTTTATTTTTAAATGATAAATTAGAGTGAATAATTATGCATGAATGTCCAAAATATAAATTTTGGCAGCAAAATGGTCAATCCTGGATCAAACTCCAATTGACTTCAAAAAGAGGAGGTTTAAGTCCCTTGTTTGATTGTTACCTTTGGCAAGATAAATTATATAAGCCTTTTTTAGTCTACTCATTTTTAGTCTGCCCTAAGTAAAAATATCTTTTAGGATTATCATCTGAAGATCTAGAGACTTTATAAAAAGAATTATACATCTGAAATTCCACTGAAACAGCAGATAGATAAAGATAATTCAGTGGAAAGAAAGGGAGCTCTCCACTTCCCTCTGTGGAGCAAGCAAAAAAACAAAACAAAACACAACAAAAAACAAAATTAAAAACAACCACAAATACATAGGAAAAGCCCTAGACGTTGCAGGAGAGGAATCGACAGTGTTCTCTGCCCTACTGAGACTGTGGAATGACCCAAAAATGAACTTTTCATGGTCAGATCTTCACAGGTTTGGAGAGAAATGCCAGACTGGAACAGAGAAATAATCAACCATGCCATCTTCCCTTTCACACAGAGGACATCCAAGCAGAGACCCCATTGGGCAAGGAGCAATCATTTATCAGTGACTGCTAGGTAGTCACTGGCAGCATGGCTCCTGAATTAGTACTGCTGCCAGTGTAGAATTAATGGGTTAGAGGCAATGGCCAGAAGAGGAAGAGCATCTCCCAGGGGATATCCGCAGATTCTCAGTGTTCGGCTCTGCTTTCCGGCTAGGTCCTTTGGATCTGTTGGATGTTCAAACCGATCCTGCTGCATGCAGCCACAAACTCCTGTACCAGGAAATGAGCTTCATGGCAATTAGCTCATGTAATTTCCCACTTAACCTGCTCTACAATGGCATAATGCAGTCCCAGTGCAGCGTTACTTCAGAATACTTATGTGTTTTCACATTTATATCTTGGCCAAATTACTGTACCTTTTTTAAGAACAACTTCTTCCTTTGGTGGAGGGGTAACTTCAGGAAGTATTCTGCGGCCTTTCTTTTCAACTCCGGGCACTTAAAAGAACATCATTTCAAATTTCAAAATAAGTTCATAGCAGTAATAGCAGTCCTCCAAAATCCACAAACAAAATGCTGATTTACAATAGAACATTCAAAAGAGGAGATAAAACAACTGAAATGAATGCAGATTGTTTTAATCTTTTTTTCCCTCTAAAATCTGTATATGCTTGTTTTTGGCTCCAGACTAGTAAGAGATTTTTGCAAAAGTAGCAAAATAAATGTATGAGTTTGAGAAACCCAGAAAAGCTAAGACATTGAAAGTTAAGAGTTAAAGATAAATTCTTCTCTGTGTCAACACCATGGATTTCACTCCTGATAGGGTCTGCTCTCTACAGTTGCAGGCCCTACTTAACAAACTACCTGGAATGACTATCAGTGGTATTTTAAAATGCTTGCCATCTTAATTTCTAGGTTTTGAATAAAACTAGGAATCAAAAAATAAAGGCCAGATTTTTTCTGTCTCATTCACTCTGTATATATAGATTTAATAGTGTTGTTTTTGAGGAGGCATTTTGGAAAAGACTTGTTCTTCAGTTCAGTCTGAACAGAACAGAATATTTGCAATCCGGCTAATCACTTCTATCGAAGCGTTCTATACTCTGGAATCTACCAAGAAGACTGTCCTGGGCTGTCTGACAGATGACTCAGGTTTGGATTATCTCTCATCACCACAATTTGAATTCAGCACTTGAAGACAGCGAAGAGAATTAGATTCAAGATTCAGTGTGTGTATTTGAAAGCAGACATTTGCTTTAATAGCAATATAATATAGAATATGACATAATAAAATATTGGCATGGAGGATGGCCTGTAAAGTCTACAATAGAAAACTTGAACATTAACTGTTAAGTTACATATGTACAAAGGCCCTTTGTCTTGCAAATAAGATCATTTAATCCCAGAGGTTTGAATACTACTACTATCCTTAAAATATATGACTTATTTCTGATTTCTTTTGAATAGGTGTCTTGTGTTATTAGCATATTTTCATACAAGGAAACACCTTTTTGAGCAAATTCTCATGCAAAACAGTAGCTTCTTTATCAATAGAGTAAACAGAATTTAAACATCATATTAATTAACTAAAGCTTCTTATTTATTTTCAACTGCAGTAAGGCTCTCTACCCCAAATAGACTATGGATCCCCATAACTGATCCCACTTTAATATAGCCCTCTGGCATGTCCACCAGCTCCTGAACTGCACATGGGAAAAGGAGCTACCATTAAATCTAGCAACGAAAGAATTTGAACACAGAGCAACAAAGATAGATGACATGTGGACGACATCTTCCAAACATTTAAGAGAGTGGTACTTAGAAGTGTACTGCAGAAGACAAATGCCAAGAACTATATCTAGTGCCCACCAGATCAGGAATGGGAAAATATGAGTTTGCAGTCCATATACTAGATACCTTTAACAGGGGTGAGCTCCACTTTCTCTGGAGCCTGAACAGGTTTTTCAGGCTCAACTTTCTTCCTTGGTGTGGGAGCTTTAAAGAAGACAATTTTATTTTTACTATGTATATCCTTAGAATGAAACTATTCCAAAATGAGAAAAAGATAACATCCCTGTGCTAAAACTTTCTAAACACCCCCCTTCCCCAACAAATAACTGACTAGCAACATAACAAAACAAAAAGAATAGGCACAGACTACAACGTTCTTTCTGATTAATTGTCTTAAAAGAAGAATGGGATCTTTAATGATCACATCTGTATAATGGCTCCAACAGCATACTGCCCCAGAGAACAATGCTGGGAAATTTTTCAGTGTGAAAGGATGTAAGAATATGTTATCATATAGCAGATATTTTTAAAGATTAGGATAATTAAAATATACATTTTCATAAATTTTTACATTTTAACTAAAAAACTACATAAACTGAACAGAAATTTAAAAAAGTTAGTAATAGATAAACAATTAGTAAGGAACATCATGAGACTGAAAACAACATAAACAAGCCCTGAGTTAGACTAACAGTAATACATTAAACAGCAGCACACTCTTCAAGATGAGCAAATAAAATTAAAATGAGTTATATTTAGAGCCCTGTAGATCTGCAGGTATCTGCTTGAGATCCGAGGGTATTCGCATACGTGTACAAATATCCACAGACTCATTGCTGTAGATTGGAGATCAGATGCAACTGATTGCTGCAGCTGCTGCTATGATACGGGTCAGCAGTAATACACAGAAGCATAAAGGGAGTGCTCCAGCCAATCCCAGCTCAGCTCTGGTTGTGGTCTGTCAACCAATCAGAGTCTCTCAGACTGATTGTCAGTCAGCCAGCATACTGGCCTTTAGTTGGACTCCCTGAGTTCCCAGCTGGCCTTTGAATGGCTCATTCTGCACATGTGCCCCACTCACTTTTCCTTTTCTTGTTTGCGGTTCGTGTGCTATGCTGTCCATCAGAGATTTCACTGGTCAAGGAAATCTCTGATTGACAGAACAGACCACAAACTGCAAACAAGAAAAAGAAAAGGTGGGTAGGGCCTGCATGGGGAATGAGCCAATCAAAGGCCAGCATGCTGACTGAGTGAGCCCAAGCCGCAGTGTGAATGCGAATACATATAAAAACTGGTATGCGGATCGCAGACCAGATAGATACTGACACTGAGCAGCTGTGGGCCAGATCCAGATCCACATTTTTGCATCTGCGCAGGGCTCTAGTTATATTGAAGTGTTCAGTAAAGCTGTTAATAATGATTTCAGTAGCTTCTTATACCTTTAAGTTGAACTTTTTCCATTTTAAATTCTTCTTTTGGTGGAATTGGTACCCGTGGTTTTGGTTTTTCAGGAATCTTCTTTTCAGGTTCTGGCTCTTTAAATAACATTATAGCAGATTTAGTATACATTTATATCATAAAAGTCAGCTGAAGAACATATAATATACCAAAAGGTTCATTCTGCTTCCAGTGAGGTCAATGGCAAAGCTTTCATCGATTTAAATGGAAACATGAAAAAGCCCTAAATAAATGTTTGTTGCTTGCATGTAATGTGACTCTCCAATATGAATAATGAAAATACACTAGTTGCATGAGAACAAAAGTACATGAGAAAAACTGAATAATGGGAAATCTATTATTAAATTATAATGAATTGCGAATGTAGAACATATTCATACATAAAATAGCACAAGGAGAAAAACCAGGACATAATACACATACTACACAGATGTGGAGAATTCTGTATCTAGATGCACACAGTTTTGAAATGAAGGTGCACATTTGACTCTTGCTATTGTATATACCATCTACTGCTGAGATCTCTTCTTTTGGTAAGAGCTCTTCTTCTGCTGAGATCTCTTCTGGCAAGATCTCTTCTTCTGAGATCTCTTCCTCTGCTGAGATCTCCTCTTCTGGTGAGATCTCTTCCTCTGCTGAGATCTCCTCTATTTCTGGTTCTGGCTTTAGTTCTTCAGGTTCAATTTTCATGGTGACTTCAGGCACTTTAAAGAATATTGACAACTAATATAAGACTGCCACTTAAACTTGGGTCACATGAAGAATTATACAAATATCACATTTGTATCACACAAACGTACATATGGCAGGAAAACTACATCAACATACACATTCACAGAGACATAGACAAATACACTTTAAATTAAGTTCATGTGCAATACCTGTTGTCATGGTTAATTAGTCTGTTCATATAATTTTTTGAAAATTTACTCATGCATTCATGTTTCGCTGAATGATCTACACTTTGTGTGTGGGAGGGCAGATTCTGAACACCAAACAATCCTAATTTGGTGCATATTTCTGCTTCTGTATAGTGAAAGTTTTATGTAACATTGCTTTGGCAGGTGATTTGTTGTTATGGTTGTTGAAAAAACTGAAGATTTCTGAATTTTATAGGACTCATGAGCAAGAAAATGTTTGCAAGGCCAAGCAGCATCAAAAAAGAACTGGAATGTTGCCAGCATACAATGTTGTTCATAATAGTTTTTGTCTGATTGCATCATTTTTGGGTGACCCTCCTTTTAAGTTATCATTAAGAATACTTTTTTTCAGTAACAATTTATTTGTTTCTTGAAAAATACTATTTAATTTCTATTTCTGTTATGACAGGTATTTCACTGTGACAAAACCACTTGCCATGGTTGACACAAAAAATGACTGCACTGCACCTAAAGCTGGTGGGAACTCTGTCCACGTTTGCTGGAGGAAGATAGCAGTGCTTTATGGGAGTGGGAAGAAAGAAGCCAGAAACTGATGCAAAAGGTGGATGAGGGTCAATCTGGCATCTCTGACTATCCTCTGGGAATGTAAGAGTGGAAGGTTTTAAAAGGTGCCAATCTTGATGTTGGATCCCCTTTCTTCACACAGCCAACAAGTTAGCACCCACCCTCTGCCCTCTCAAGGTGTGAATATCAAGATGAGTTAGGACCTGCTGTGGGAATTGCACTATTTGCTTCTTTTTAGAGGGGTTGGGAAGGAATTTTCCCTCACTATGTGGTTGGCTTAGGTGGAGTGTTTTATTTTATTTTTTTCCCCATCTTCCCCACAGCAGATAGTGGTTGTCAGGGATGACTTATTATAGTAAGGGAGGGAAGGGATTAGGCTGTATGTCAGAACTTATTTAGTGAGTGTGGGGCTGATGTCCAGTTCATGTATCCAGAGGGAAGGCATCCAGTGACCAGATAAATGGCCTGATAAAGGACTTTAAAAAGAGGTGGTGGTTAAAGGAACAGAATGTGGGAGGGGACTTTTGAGGCTCCTATAATTGGTTTAGCAAGGAGCCAATCTGTTCTTAGAGTCCACCTTAACTCTCCTATGATGGCCACGTGGATTGTAAGGCCCCAGCTAAAGGACCTGGATTGAAAATGAAGCAGGAGGGTTGGCGGAAGCCCCAGGTAGTTATTTGAATGGTCATGGAGCTGCCTGTATGATACACTTTTATCTGCTGGGCTGTCCCAGATAGCTAATAATAAAGTTGCAGCCTGATTAAACCCATATCAAGTGTCCCCTGCCCTTCTGATATAATCTAATAATGCACAGGTCATGTTTACTTCAAGTAGCACAGAGTGCAATTTACAAATCTCAACAGAAAAAGGACAAAAAATTATGTTAAAAGCAGTGCTCAAAAGAACAAAACAGATCCTTCTCTTCTGGGACAGATTTCTGGGCACTAATGGTACTTTACAGGTATTAGCATCTCTTACTTGCATGAATATCAAGGTTACGTACAAAATATTAAAAGGACAACGAAACACAACATTTGGGATACACATCCATATATTATAGAGCCTCCCTCTGACATTAACAGACCCATGAGTATAAAATTTACATAAGCACAAATTCTGTAACTGCAAATGGACAGGACACAGCATATTAAAGATTACTCAGAAGAAAATGACAAAGATTCTTCTTCATGATTGTGTGAATGATGGCATACCTTTAGCAGCTGCAGGTTCTGGTTTTTTACACACAGCAATAGGCACTTTCTCTTCTGGAACAGCTTTCTTGGACACCTCAGGCACTTTAAAGATATTAGTTCTGTTTACTTTATGATTGTTAGAGTTTTTACTAAACATAAAGGAGAATCATTCCACAAAAGCCATGGATATGAAAATACATTTATGATGCAACATCTGAAAACTGATAAGCCACTTACATAACACATTCTTACATACAGTACAATTAACAGAATGAATACACTGTGCATCTTAGATAGTTGAAAACAGACATGAAAAAGTGTGTTAAAATACTGTTCAAGAAGAGGAAGAAGAAGAAAAAGTTCCATTACTGCTCTGTACCTTTAGCTGGTGGAGTTTCTGGTTTCATAGGCACAGCAACAGGTTCTGTTATTTTAGGAACAGCAATAGGCACCTTTTCTTCTAGGACATCTTTCTTGGGCACCTCAGACACTTTAAAGACATGGGTTCTGTTTACTTACATGGATTTCAAGAATACGTACAAAACAATAAGGAGAATGAGGAAACAGAGGACAATGGGATATTAAAGACATTAATGATGGTATCCATATTCAGAAGTTACAGAGCCTCCCCCCAACACAGAGTGTAAGTTACACAACAAGCACAAACTTTGTAACTAAAAAAACCTGACAGTACAGACCATATTAAAGAATGTTCAAGAAAAGAAGACAAGGATTCTTTCTTATTATGATATCAATGATGAGATGTACCTTTAGCTGGCAGAGAGGCTGGTTTCTTAGGAACAGCCATAGGTTTTGGTTTTTTAGGCACAGGCACTTTTTCTTCTGGGACAATTTTCCTGGTTTCCCCAGGCACTTTAAAGACAATAGTTCTGTTTATTTTTATGATCATTAAGATGTTCACAGAATAGCAAGAACAGCTAAACAAAATGTATCTATGATGCAACATTCAAACATTGATTAATCACTTGCACAACACACTCTTACTCACTGTACAGGTCATGTGATGAATACACTTTATATATCTCTGATAGCTGATATTAAACAGGATAGAGTATCTTAAAATACTGTTTGAGAAGAAGAAGAGAAGTAGTAATCTAGAGCTATACCTTTGGCTGGTGGAAGTTCTGTTTTTTTAGGCACACTAATAGGTTCTTTTTCTTCTGGGACAGCCCTTCCAGGTACCTCAGGCACTTTAAAGATATTAGTTTGATGCTTTACTTTGCAGTGCTTAACATACTTTCAAAACACAAAGAACAATAAAACATAGAAGACAAGATATCAAAAACATTATAGATTCAGTATTCAGGCTTTGATTAGTCATTCACACACTCAGACAGTACAATCTGCTCAGTGAGTACAATTTACAAATCTCAGATAGGAAAAAATGGACAAGAATATACATATTGACGATGCTGAAGAAAAGAAGACAAAAATTCTTCATGATGTCACTAATGATGATATGTACCTTTAGCTGGTGGAGGCTCTGTTTTTTTAGGCACAGCAACGGGTATTTTCTCTTCTGGGACAGATTTCTTGTGCTCCACAGACACTTTAAAGATATTAGTTTGTCATATTACATATCAAAATACATACAACACATTAACCACAATGAAACATAAAACATGGACATATCTAAAACATTAATGAGCTCATATTCAGACAGTCTCATATTTTCTCTCAGTCTCTCTCTCTCACATACAAAGTACAACAAGGGTGTCAAAGGCATTTTGTGGAAAAGATGACCTGAATTTTTTATTATAATCCCTGTATCTGGGTATGAATCTATGTTTATGCAGTTTATGAACAACAGTAATCAAAATGGAAGGGACTGCATAAATATCAATCCTGAAATCTGGCTTTTATGTAATAAATAAACTTTTAGTTGTCATCAGTAGAGCCCTGTGTGGATAAAAAAATTGTATCTGCATACAATCCATCATCCACAACATTGGTCCGTGGATATAAAGTGGATATCTGCAGATTTGCAGGGCTGTAGTAATCAGTGTACTCTGTTTTTTTCTAGCGATCTGTGTTTATATTCAGCACAGGCATGGGAGAGTAATGGGGGATATTTTACATTCCCTTATTTCTGACCTTTCTTTCTATTCCTCCAACATCTATTTCTCTTTTTCTTACACTTTTCTTGTCTTTCTATGTCTCCTGTTTACTTCCCAATGCATTTTCTTCTCTATAGAAACTTCCAGTTTCACTGCTATCTGTTAGACTTTGCTCCTATCCTTCCTCATTAAATTGACATCATTATGCTTTCACTTTAATGCCCAGTGACTTTAGGTATGTGTGTGTAGAGGGCGCAGGAGAGGAAGTGTTCACACCTCTCACATACATTGATTTAGGCTGTCAGCAGACACATAAAGAGAGCTCTGTGGAAGTTCAGGGCATGCCTATACTGCATTGTAGTTTGGACTAGTGGGACTAGGTAGGAGCATGGACCAAAGTACTGTATTGTAATTCCCCCACATGGATGCTGAGGATGTGAACTTAAAAGTCTTGAGTTCACCTTGTACAAACTCTGGACATTTAAGTTTGCACCCACAGAGTCCACACAATAGAGTTACAGCTCAGAACTTGGGTGCATTCTGCTACTTCCATCTCCTTACTCTGAACTTCTTGGCAATGTAGATGCACCCTTCAGTTGACTTCAGATTCAGCAAGTTCCCTCATACTTATAATTTCACTCTATAAAGATATAACATTTTTGATTATGAGCAATCTGAATACATGTAGCAGACCAGGAAAATTTTCATGTGACCAGATGCAGTAAATGAGTCAGCAGTACAACTCATTACAAGCAGAATTTTCACATCTCAGGTGGCAGGAAATGGACAGGACAAAGTATGTTAAAAGTACCAGTGGTCAAGAAAACGAGACAAAGATTCTTGATGACATGCATCTTTAGTTGATGGATTTAGTTTTTTTTGGGGGGGGGGTTGTTTTTTCCCCTCTTCTGGGACAACCTGAGTGGGCACAGGCAGCTCAGGTGCTTTGAAGATACTAGTTTGTTTCATTTCACAGTTGCCAAAACATGTGCAAAACATTAAGAAGAATGAAACACAGAAGACAGATATTAAAAACAATGATGATGCAACATTCATGCTTTGATTTCTCACTCATGCTCTCATACTCAGTACTGTTTTCTCAGTAGTACAATTTACAGGTCTCAGATAGGAAAAAGGGGACTAGACAAAAGAAGTTAATATAAATCTCAAGAAAAAAAAGACAGATTTGTTAAGGTATCATCTACCAAGACATGTACCTCTAACTGGTGGAGATTCTGGTATTTTAGGTACAACTGCAGGTACTTTCACTTCTGGGACAGCTTTCTTGGGCACTTCAAGCACTTTAAAGATATTAGTATCTTTCACTTTTATGAACGTTAAAGTTGTCTCACACATAGTATGTCAAATGTGTTGTGCGAGAAAGCTGAATTCAGTTTTTATTTCTGATCCTATATCAGTGCATAAATATAAGAAATATGCCTCTTTCAACACAATTCGTAATTCCCAGAGGGATGCTGGAACAAAGATTATTTGTGGAATCTGATCTTTATGTAGTAACTAAACTCTCAGTTATTGTAATTATTCAGTTTGTTCAGTATTCCGTATTTACATTCAGCCTCACATCATTATCACTATTTCCACCCTTTGTTTCTAGTCTGTTGATCTCCCTCTTCTCCTTTTGGTAGGAACAAAATAAAACTCTTTTCTTTTCTCTTCTTCCTTTCTTATAACTGTTATTCCTTTCCTGCATTGCCTTCCTACTCACCGGGTTTCCTTCTCACACCCTTTCTCACTTCATCTGCTAAAATGCCCCCTGATTAAATAATTCATGATTTTATTCAATAAGCTTTGGGTTTTGGCATTAATGCTCCAGTGAATGGGAGTGGGGAGGACAGAGTTGTTTACCTCTCTGACTCATTACATTAGGCTGTCAGCAGACTCAGAAGTCTGCACTGGATTACATTAGGTTCACATTTAGAAAGTTTTCCACCCTGCCATAAGCGGCCTTTAATATTTTTTAAATATTTGGTTTTGATTGCTGTGAATATATCAAACAGCAAACACAAAAAAATCTAAATGGTTACCAGTTGAGACCCCTACATTACAACTCACACGTACCGAGTAGAATCAACAAATTTCAGAAAGCAGAAAATGGATTGGACAAAGTCAGTTAAAATGAGGTTTAAGAGGAGAAGACAAAAGCTATTCCTTATGATGATATCAATGAACACTTGTACCTTTAGCTAGTTGAAATTCTGATTTTTTTTTAAGATACAGCAACTCACATTTTCTCTTCTGAGACCATTTTGTTTGGCGCTTTAAAAATATAGTGTGTATTTGTATGAATTTCAAAGCTATGTTTGAAATATTAAGAACCATAAGAAAACATAAAGCTCAGGGACATTAAAAACACTGATGATGCTAAATGTAAGTTCTCTTTTATTCTCTCCCTATGAAATTTCCCCTTTGCATTGATCTTATTGGTACTTTGTGCATGGCTCAATTTTATCCTCTCTCTTTCTCCCTCTCCCCCTCCCAGATCTATACAACTTATACAATAAAAGTAATTTACAAATCTCACAAAAAGAAGAACAATGTGTTGAAACAGCATTCCAGAAAATAAGACAAAGATTTTTTATGATTTCACAGATGATGATATGTACCTTTAGCTGGTGGAGGTTCTGGTTTCTCAGGTTCTTCAACAGGTACTTTTTCTTCAGTGACAACTTTCTTTGGCACTTCAGGCACTTTAAAAATATAAATATCTTTCACTATGATACATTTCACAAATAGGTTCACAGTATCAAGAACACAGAACAACAACATAAAATACAAGAGACCAACAATATTAAAGAGCCTATGAGATTCCACAAACAGCTTGTCTCATTTACATGTAAAAAGTAGGATTTACAAATCTCAGGCAACAGCAAGGGAACAAAGGTCTTTGCTGCTGTCTTTAAATAATGTTCAGAGGAAAAAGATGATTTCCCACCCGTGGTTTTTTCAATAATGACGTCATTGACATGTACCTTTAGCTGGTGGAGGTTCTGGCTTTTTAGACACAGCAACTGGTATTTTCTCTTCTGGGACCACTTTCTTTGGTACCTCAGGCACTTAAAATATTAATTTATTTTAATATTAAGAAATTCAAGTATACACACAAAAATTAAGAACAGAAAAATTGGAGTAAGGACAGGAAACAGCATCAGTGATGCATGGCTTAAAAGACTGATCTTACAGTACACACAATACATATTATACTACTTTACTCCACTGTTGAATGAGAATGATATGTCAAGTTTCAAGAGGACAAGAGAATTCCCCAAAATAAAATGTATAAAATCACAGATTACAGTGGGAAAAAAGATTGCTCAAAATTAATATTTAAGAAGTTACAACAGAATGAAGAAGACCAATTATTGCCTTGACTTTATCAATGACAATATGTACCTTTTGCTGGTGGAGCTTCAGGTTTTTTAGGCACGACAACTGGTACTTTCTCTTCTGGAACAGCTTTCTTGGGCACCTCAGGCACTTTAAAGAAAGTATAATTGTTTTGATTATTATAAAGGAATTTTATAGAAACAGAGAAAACTTCAGATTACGAAGAAAACAAAATTATAGTGATCATCAATGACATCATTAATTTGACGCATATTGGTTTTATTCTTCCTTCTTTCCACTAATACAAACACACTTCACTGTTAAATTCCAGTGCTATTCGGTACTTACTGACTTCTCCTCTTTCTTGGTTATATTATTCTGTCATTTTAGATTTCCAACTCTTTGGGTGTGTTCACACAGCAGTCTTATTTCGAAACAACAGATGTTGTTTCGAAATAAGAAAGGCCACGTTCACACGACACACCATTGTTTCGAAACAACTTAAACCTCATGTGGGGATGAAACAATGTTGTTTCAAAATGATTGTTTCAAAACAATGCCATCTGAACATGTTGTTTCGAAACAACGGTGACTCGTTTAGAAATAACTGTTGTCTGAAGATGCTATTTCGCTTTGAGCTTTTTTCCTTAATTCAAATTAACAAACTGTTAATTCGAATTAACTTATTTCGAAATAAGGCATTATTTCGATACAACTAGTATCGAAACAACTTGTATTGAAATAACCCCGTGTGTGAACATAGCCTCTGTTTCCGATTTGGCTATAGTTGACATTGACCATTTTATATATCCACCTTTTTTCCTAACATTACTCATCTCAACAACTTCTTTCCAGCCACACATCATGGGCCTCCTTCTACCCCCATTAAAGCCACTTGGGCCTGGATCACTCAGCATGTGCCTCAAGATTCTATAATCCCCTTTTGAGCCGACCTTGCACATAAAACCCAGAGAATTTCAGAAACAGTTATTATAGAACTCTGTTTCTTCCTAGAAGTTTCTAATGCTTGTTTAAAGGACTTCCCCTTTTGACTACTTTGTTATGCAAATATCCTTAACAACCATTAACACTGATGAGAGTTATAGTTAAACAACGAAGAGATTAGAGTCCTTAGATGAATAGGTTTCTTATAACAAAATAAAAAAGGCAGGGTGATGATTAATTAAAATATGGCATTTGCAAGAACGTAGAAATCATTTCCTCTCCCCTACCCCAATATTTTAGCTGTGATTAAATGTACCTTTGGCTGGTGGAATTTCTGGTTTTTTAGGCACAGCAACAGGTACTTTCTCCTTCGGGACTTCCTTTGGCATCTCAGGCACTTTAAACAAACAGTATTACTTTCTATTACACTTCAGAATTTTCAAGATATGTAAATTATTAAGAATAAAAAGAGATATCATAAAAGTCCATCAAGAACATTAGTAATATCAAATGCAAGGAGTGATTTGACACACACACTGTTTTATTTCTATTTAGGAAATCTTTAAAAGAATTTTTTTTAAACACAACCTTTAATTTCCAAAAGAAAATGACTTTTTTTTTCCCATTAAAACATCATCACTGGGTAGTAGGTACCTTTTGCTGGTGGAGGTTCTGGCTTTTTAGCAACTGGTACTTTCTCTTCGGGGACAGCCTTCTTGGGCACTTCAGGCACTTTAAAGATATTAGTTTCTTTTACTTTTAGGAATTCCAGAGGCACATAGAAATAAAATATTGTGAATAGAAAAGTAACAAAAAACAAGTGAACCTGAAAGAATAGACTCAACTTAGGTGGCTTGAGAAATAATAGCAACTGGCTTAAGGAACTTTTGCTGCTTCCATGAAAATCAATATCTAAACATCCACTAATATCAATGTGTGCTTTATCAAACAGGAATTTTGCAGTCTTATGTGCTGCTGCTTGCAGTTCAACCTGAAGAAACTTGTGAAGATATTTACAGGGATTGTCACTGGGGTGCCATTAAAAGCAATTAAATACAAAGGCCTAAAATTGAGACACCTGTCAAAATACAATACAGTAAAATTTCTAATGAAGTTTTTTTGTAATGACTCACACACAAAACTGGACTTAATGAAAAAGATCTTTGAAAACCGTTGTTTATAAAAAAGGTTAAGAAATGTTAGTATTAAAGAATCATCGTGCTTTCCATAATTCCCCCATCCAACAGCTTAACGAGGGTATGATAACATATATGGTCTGACTTAAGATACTGAAACATAAAAATGAAGAATTGTTAAATGGCAAGATTAAGAGATTTTTTTTTCTATATTTGAATGATTTGTAATTATGGATAATGACTGATTATGGACAAGGTAACAAACGCTTAGTACAACACCTTGCTTGGCATAAATGAGGTTTCACCAATTATTCTTTTACATAGAATTACTGATTTGTTTAAAATGATAATATTGCTGGCACGGTAAGTAATATGTTGTTTTAGAAGACGTAAATAAGAAGTACACAAACGTAATGATAAATAAAACCACCCATTTTCTGGAAAGGCTAAGGAACAGAGTGACATAGAGCAACATGGCTCAGGAACTACAAAATCAGCAGAAAAAATGCAGAATGTGGGTAATTGAAACTTGTGCATGTGTTACAAATAAGTTACATAGAAAAAAGGGTTTTTGTGGTAAAAGCCAGATGAAGAAAGGTTAAAGAACTCAGAATGTGAAAATACATAAAAGCTTCAAGGAAACAAAGTTCAAATAGGAAAGACACTGTAGCTGAAACTGGAACACAGGACTGAATGACCAGACTAAGAGATCAGAAGAATTAATAGCCATCATAAAAGGTGAAAGGACATCCCAGTGCCTTGGAAAAAGGGAAGCTCGGCCCCAAACAATTTTGTTTTGTCTGTTGATATTGTCTGGCATACGCATACATTCAGACAATACAAGTCAGAATAAGTCTATCTGAAATGGTATAAATAATGGAAAAATTGATTAAATCTAAATTAGGTTGACTTCTGACTCAATTTCCCCTTTTAGCCCACAACGGCTGTGATAGCCAGCTAGTAACAGCATTTGTGCTGCATGAATTACCCATGTGTGGGGTTAGCTACATTGTTGTTTATTGATTACTATTATTTAATACAATTTTATCCCTTTCCATTTCAATTAGAACAAACAAGGAGTCTTGTGGTACTTTTAAAGACTAACAAATTTATTTTAATTATTTATTTGAGTCAGTTGTCTGACACCTTTCATATGTCTTGGGAATGTGATTTATGTCTCACTGTCTGGGAGAAAAGAAAATGTCAAATTAAAAGATTTTATCAAATATTTCGCAATGGTGATCAAAAAAGAACATGACAGACTTCAGAAAAAAATAATAATTACCAGAAGAAAAAGAAAAGTTTTGCGTGTGTTTGTTCATTATTCCCTTTATGAGGGACTATACCTTTAGATGGTGGAGCTTCTGGCTTTTTAGGCACAGCAACTGGCACCTTCTCTTCTGGGACAGCTTTCTTGGGCACCTCAGGCACTTTAAAGAATTATTTATTTTAATTTAGAAATTGCAAAGATGTATGAAAACAATAAGAATAGGAAACAAACACAAGAAAGGAACATATGTAACACAAATGATGCCAAATCCTGTCACCATTTTAACACATGGGCTGTGTTCAGACGAGAGTTTTATTTCGAAACAACAGCCGTTGTTTCGAAATAAAATTTCTTATGTCCACACGATGTTCCATTATTTTGAAACAACGGGACCTGTTGTTTGAAATAATGGCTGTTATTTTGAAACAGTAAAACCTCACTTGAAATCGAAATAGCCGTTGTTTTGAAATGGCTGTTTTGAAACAATAGCGTTTGGACATGTTGTTTCAAAACAACACCATTCAAAACAACTGTTTTGAAACTACATGTCCAAACAGCCTTATTTCAAAATAACCATTTTGAAATAACAGCCATTTCGATAGAAGGCTTTCCCTTAATTCAAATTAACATTGCCTTAATCTGAATTAACTTATTTCAAAATAAGGACTTTATTTTGAAATAACTCATTTTGAAATAACAGTTTATGTGTGAACATAGCCATACAGTTTACAAATTACCAAATGATTACCATTTATTAATAAAGTCTTAGACGAAGAAGATTTATGTCTCCAAACAAAAGAGGACTCTTTATATAAGAGTTATCTGGAGAAAAAACCCATTTTTGTATACGACTTTATTAAAATTGCAATTTTATCAGTAAACATATACCTTTGGCTGGTGGAAGTTCTTTTTGTTTAGGCACAGCAGTAGGTTCTGGTTTTTTAGGCACAGAAATTTGCACTCTTTCTTCTGGGACAGCTTTCTCAGGCACTTTAAAGATATTAGTTGGTTTTAAGAATTTATAATGTAAAGAACAAAGAGTCGACATGAAACAAACATAGACAAAGTGGTAAAACAAGTAAGCAGCAATTAGAACCAACAGAATGACTGATCAAACTGAACATTAATTAAACCTTGCTCATGAATAATTGTGTTTTTCTGGAGTTCATTGCTTTTGTAAATTCTTGATTAGGTTATGTGCCTTTAGCTAGTGGAGCTTCCTTTTTGCTAGGAACAGCAGCAGAAACTATTTCTTTTAGGGGAATTTCCTCATATGCCTCAGGCACTTTACATATTAGTTTTCTTTTAGAAATGTCATAATTACTTACTTCATCTTAGAACAATACAATATGTAAGACAAATGCAAGGCTCTATTTTGCAGTGGGGTAGAGAAATCTACTCTTTTCTACTTCTCAAAAGCAGGCCAGTTGCCAGCAGGCTATCCAGTGAAACAAAGTCTACTCTCCATGGCTATTGAACACCTAACCTCTATGCATTCAGCGTGAAGAGATAGAATGATATGTCCTAAGGCAAATTAATTCCTGAGATCAAATTCTGAGTTCCATCAACCAGTCAAACACCACCCATTTTGCCTGGTTTGTCTTTCTTTTGTGTAATTTTACAGAATTGTTTGCTTTTCAGTCCTTGAATTTGCTCTATTTACTTTGTTTAAAGCTACGTGTACTACAAACAATAAAATATTTCAAACACAAACGTCTGTGTCTCCCTTAGTATGTTATTTCCCTAAAACCATATGAGAAAATTATGGAAGACATTTTAGCCTGTGATCCAGAAGAGTAATTACCTCTAATTTAAGCAAAACCAATTCATTTCCTCAAGAATGACCCGAGGGTAGGGAAAACATTACTATGGGTTTTTAAAAATTAATTTATAATAAATAAAGGACAGTTTCCAAAACAAATACAATTTGATCTTTTTTCCTGGAAATAGATAATCCTCACCACCAGATTTATCCTTGAACTGACGCAGGAAACTAGTGTTAATATTAAACAGAACATTAATTACACATTAAAAGAGGTCAGAGAAGAAGAGAAGAGATTTTTCTGTTCTTGAAATTCCAGTAAAAAGTTCTTCTTTGGGTACAGCAATAGGTACTTTCTTTTTGGGAACAGATTTCTTTGGCATTTCAGGAACTTTAAAGTTATTAGTTTGTTTTAGGAATGAGAAAACTATCAATGCAAAGAATTAAGAAGGAAAATGCACAGATTTTAAGGTAACAAAAAAGTAGTAGAACAAAAACCTCAATGATTGATATTAAACTATAAAGACTAATGGTTCAACTTTTCTGAAATTCACTGCTTTATAAACCAACTGAAGAGTGGATGTATCTTTAGTTGGCAGTTTCCTTTTTTCCTAGGGATAGCTGTAGGCACTTTTTCTTGCGGGAACTTCAGGCACTTAAAGATATTAGTTTTCTTTTAGACATTTCAAAATTACTTACAAAATCCTAAGACAAAAACTGAATGTAAACTAAAAAGTATAAACAAAACAAAGGATATTAACACAACACATTATGATTCAAGGTCTATAACTTTCTGTAGTACTGGATTTTTATTGTCACTGAAAATGTTGCTATTACATAATTTGGTTTTTTTAGGTCTGATCCTGTACTCTTCGTTCAAAGCTTAAAGGTTTGTGGCAATAATCAAATATATCAAAGATTGAATTTGTTGCAGTAGTTTGTGGCTTAGAATTGTACTATTGAAGAATCTACTTCCAAGCCAATGCAGTAAACTGAGCCCTTGGATATCTCACACAGAATATTAAATCAACTTCAAGAGAGGCTAAAAAAATATAGTGCAGATATCTTTTCTTTCATTAAAACTCTATTCTGAGATAATGTACCTGTAATTGGTACAGCATCTTCTTTAGGTATGAAAGCAGGTACATAGGCTAGTTGAACAGCTTTCTTGGGCACTGCAGGCACTTTTAAAGATATTAGTCACTGTTATGAATTTATATAATACAAAATGTAATGAACACATGGGTGATGGCAGACAGACAGGCAATCTTGTAAGACAATCAAGGAGTAGTTAAAATGAAAACATGAATTATTTACATGGAACCTGATGTAAATCATGAGGATGAATAATTGTAATTTACAGGAGTTCTTTGTTTTATGAGTTGCTTGAAGATGTGATATACCTTTAGTTGGGGGAACTTCCTGTTTTCTTGAAACAGGAACTTTTTCTTCCGGGAGAATTTCTTCATGAACTTCAGGTTCTTTAAAGATATTAGTTCATTTTAGATATTTAAAAATATTTACAAAACTAAGATTAGAAAGAAAATTTATAATGTGAAATGCAGACATGTAAAGCAACATAACTATCTGAACACACAACATAAATTAAGAAGATGTTGATTTAAATACCACACTTCTGTCTGATTTTTTTAACTACTTTTGCTGCATATAACAAGATTATTAAACCAAAGATGTGTGTGTGGTGCGTGTATATAGGTTATAGGATATGTATAGATATCCTGTTTTTCTAGTTAATTTAATTTGTATATTGGACAGCACCCTTTATATAGTAAATTTCATGGTTTCTACAGTGTAGTCAGTTATGCCCAGAAAAAAGCCAACCACTACTCAAGACAGCACTTAAGCAGGACCTACTTAAGTCCTTCCAAGTGATTATAGTTAAACATTGCATAAACACTTTTCTGAATCAGAGCTTAGGCCTATTTCTTTGCTGTTTCATTATTTGGGTCTTTCCCAGAAAACAACTAGGAAAAGAAAAGATTTTAGAAGTAGAAAAACATGATTAGAAAAAAAAAATGCATAGAAACTCAAAGGTGGTGGGGGGGGGATGTACTAGAAGCTACTTGAAAATAATTTTTCTTTAAATTTGATGGTTTCCCTCTAATTATATTAAAAATACACTGAACTAGGAAGTTCATTGACTAATTCTCCACAGTTCATTGCTTTGTAACTCCACTGAAGAGTTGATATACATTCATATAGAGGAGCTTCCACCTTTTTAGGAATATCAGTAGGTGCTTTTTGTTCAGGGACAACTCTTTTAGAAACCTCAGGAACTTTTAAAAATATTAATTTTCTTTAAAAAAATCCCAAAATTATTTGCAATCTGAAAAAAAAATTGCATAAACAAAGAATTACCAATAAAAAAGTATTCCCAAAGTCTCCAGTACTCTGCCATTCTGTAGGAGCTGATATTATTCAATCACAGAATTAAGCTGCTGCCACAGATTTGAATGATTTGAAGATATTTAAAATGTTTGGTTTCATTTTGGCTGTGTTTACACCTGGAATTTAGTTTGAATTAATGGAGATTAATTCAAACTAAACTTGTGTATGGTCACACTGGCTTTCATTACTTCAAAGTAATGAAAGTTTACTTCAAAGTTATAAAAAATTCCTTAACTTTGAAGTAATGGCTAATTCAAACTTATTAGTTTGAATTAACCCAATGGAGCTGTACTAATTCGAACTAACTACTAGTTCGAATTAACGCAGTTTGACCTTCTCCTACCCATAGACCAGAGGTGGTTCGCAGTGGGAGGAAAAAGATAATTACTTCAGGTAAATTCACTGCAGGTAAATGTACTGTGATGAGTGCAATATGTTTGTGAGTGAGCAACATGGCTATCCCTTCTGAAATTGACACAAAAAATTATTAGAAGTAGCTGCACTTTTAATACCCCTTGATAGACAAGTTTGACTCCCATAAGCCACAGGCTACATTAAAAATGTTTAAAATGGCTTGCTCATGAGGTGGTCTTCAAAAGCTTTTGATGATGATCTAGTGGTGCACATAAAGGAAAAAGTTGAGAACCACTCTGCTAGTTCAATTTGGGTTTCTAGTGGGGTCATGTTACTTCAAATTAACTTTCTTTAAATTAACCATTATTAGTTTGATTTGATTAGTTTGAAGTAAGTTAATTCGAAGTAACATTCTAGGTGTAGACAGAGCCTTTGTGTGGTCCTATATGGAATAGATACCATTTATTCTTTTCCATTTGTATTTGCCCTCCTTTTTTCCAAAGATACAAGGGACTATCTTGACTTATTTTGACCTGATAACTGTAGCACAATCAGTTCTAAATAAAGACTTATTTCAATGTTTGCTTTGCAAATACTGTGTCTAAATTACTCCTTAACATTTTCCATTTAAAATTCAATTACATATTTCTAGGACTAAAAAATGGGGGCTCCCTCTTTCTCTTAATTTCAAGAGAGTAAAGTCTAGTAACTTTCCAGTTTGCTTGTATCATATGAGTGAAGCGTTTGACTCAGAATTTCTCACTCCTCATTGTAGAATCTAAGCTGCTACAGGAGACTACGGACCTTACTATATCACGAAAAAAATTAATTGCCCCTAAAAAGATCTTAGCTAGTAGTGAAATAAAGTCTTTCTATGAAACTCTTTAGACACTTCAAAGACTTTTTTTTTTAAACTTTCAGAACTTTTAAAGTTACTTGGAGGAAATCAGAAAAAAGCATAAATCCTGGAAGGACATGCCTGTAAAACAGCCAAGAATTAAAAGCTCCTTGCAGGATGTTCATGCTAACCAAGGTATTAGAGAAGAATAGGCTGTCAACTACAGTTGTATGAAAAGTTGTTATACCTTTAGTTGGTGGGGGTTCCTTCCTTTTAGGAACAGTCACAGTTACCTTCTCCTGTACAGCTCTCTTATGTACTTCAGGCACTTTAAAGATATAGTATGTTTTTAGAAATCTTACAACTTCATAAATCATTACAGACATGAACACAACATGAAACACAAGATGATGCTTAATAAGGACAAATGACCACTGAACATAAAGTATACTCCAGTCTTATTCATCAAACAACTAAGATCAACAATTTAAGTAAGAATTAATTGTTTCATAATTACAACACAGAATAGATGTACCTTTAGCTGGGGGAGCCACTTCTTTTTTAGGAACAGCAACAGGTACTTTTTCTTGTGGGATGGGTTTCTTATGCACTGCAGGCACTTTAAAGACATTGTTTTCTTTTAGGAATTTCGCAATACTGATATCATTTAAGATTTAAGATGACATAAGAACAAAACAAACATTTAACTCAACAGAAGAATTACAGAAACGAAAAGAACACTGCACACTCTGCCCTACATCACATTTATTCACTCAGGAGTATGTCAGCACTCAGCTGCCAAACGTGTGGTCTGGCTGACAGTCCCTGTGCTTCCTGATTCTTGATGTTCAATCTCTTTTAGATACACATTGCTAACTCCTTGCTGGATTAATGCTGAATTAGGATGGACTTCTGAATAGTCCTTTTAGACACATGATTGCGTATTGCATGAATTAAGAAGCCATATCCTGCCATTGATCTGTAAGCAAAACTCCCATTGACCTTTATGAGTGAAATCCTACACTCAATATTTTGGCCTTAGTTTGGTCAACTGAGAGATTCTCAGTGACTTCAACGAATGATGGATCGAACCCTTATCCACAAAGTACATCCTACTGACTTCAATAGGATAATTTGTATGAGTAAGAACTAGCAGATTTACATTAGAAATTCTGCTTCCCTGTTAATGGCAGTATTACCCATGACATTTTACTGCATTAGTAGAGCATGATATAGGGAATGAACTACAAGTGAAATGCTCAGCCCACTGACTTCAATGGGGCCAAGATTCCCCCCTTGAATTAATATCTATAATTGAGAAAGGTTCTCACTATTTCTGAAGATGTGGTAGAAACTGTTAATTTATTTGATATGGAGAGGGGAGTAGGAAAAAGAGGCTTAACAGATTTGAGGCTATTTATCAGCAAGGAATAGTTGAGTGGTTCCTTGTTTGTATAAATTCCCTACCATTTTCAGCAGTTTAGGTCCTATGAATCACACAAGGACAAAAGGAAAATTGCGTTCTCAGAAAGGAGCTTCAGGATTTTGTATTTTAAAAGCAATGTTGTTGATTTGGTATCTTCATCCTAATTTTGAGTCAATTGGCAAATAAAAACTTCACTCTTAATGGTTAAATAATAGGAGAAATTGTGATTCTGGGAGACTAACGGCTTCAGTTTTAATTTTATCCAGTAGCTGAGGTACCTTTAGCTGGTGGAACTTCTTTTTTAGGAACAGCAACAGGTACATTTTCTTCTGGCACAGCTTTCTTAGGCACTTTAAAGACATTTTATTAGGGATTTTTAAGTTATTTGCAAAGAATTAGGACAAATATAAAACACAGAACAAAAATCACACACTTTGAGAACCACATCCTCATCACACACACAAATATATGAAAGAGAAAAATTACTGTGCTCAGTTACGTTAGCAATGAAAGCTGAGGAAGTGTTTTTTTCGGCAGAGTAGGAAATGATCATTGTCAGTACACCATCTGCTTGTTTTGGGGAATTGCAAATTAAAATGATGGGGGGAAAAAAGGTTTTAACTAAGTTTTAACTGCTCTATGGGTATGTCCACACTGGCTTCTTATTTCGAAACAACAGAGGTTGTTTTGATATAAGAAGTGGCATGTCCACAGGATGCACCGTTATTTCGAAACCGTTAAACCTCGCATCTAATCAAAATAGCCGTTGTTTTGAAACAACACCATTGTTTCGAAACAACTGTTTCGAAACAACATGTCCGAATGGCCTTGTTTTGAAATAACCATTTCGAAACAATGGCTATTTCAAAAGCAGGCTTTCCCTTAATTCGAATTAACAAACTGTTAATTTGAATTAACTTATTTCAAAATAAGGATTTTATTTCAAAATAACTCATTTCAAAATGAGTTATTTCGAAATAATGATGTATGTGTGGACATAGCTTACTGTTGAAAATTGCTGCTGGATCAAATGTTTCTCAAAAGGAATAATTCTGCCACCCATAATTATACTGGATATAGGTCATAATGGAATTGCATCAGAAGGCTGTCATTTATGCACTGTGTAAGTTGTCTTTCCTTTTGAAGGCTCAGTAAGAGTCTTCCCATCCTGTTCCCAAATAGGTTTTCTGATACAAGAGGAGAAATGGTCCTCAAGTTGTTTATCACTAACTAAAAACACAGGAAAGAGGACTGAAGACAGGAAAAACACAGACTTGAACACTGAAAGGCACACTGAGCACAAGGGGGACCCTTGACACACACAGTTAAGTATAAAAAAATAATATGAGTTGGTGTACCTATAGCTGGTGGGACCTTGTAAATCTCCTCACAGACCTCTTCAGTCTTCTTAATCTCCTCATATTTCTCATAGACCTCTTCAGTCAACCGAATCTCCTCATATTTCTCATAGACTTCTTCAAGTTCTGGAACTTCCTTATATGCCTCAATCTCTTCAGACTCCAGAACCTCCTCATAGATCTCTTCAGGCTCCAGAACTTCCTCATAGATCTCTTC
>ML681984.1:45542683-45567444 GCA_007922195.1 Podocnemis expansa
TCCTCATAGATCTCTTCAGGCTCCAGAACTTCCTCATAGATCTCTTCAGGCTCTGGAGTCTCTTCATACTCAATCTCTTCATGCGCTGGAATGTCAAACTCTTCTACAGCTTCATAGGTTTCATACTTCTCATATGTCTCATACTCATATTCCTTCACTGCAGGAGCAGGAGCAGGAGCAGGAGCAGGAGCAGGGACTCTCTCTTCTTGAGTGGGTTTCTTAGGTACCTCAGGAACTTTAGAAATAGTATTATTACTATAATTACTTTAAGATATTGGAAGTGACATGCACAGAGTAAGACAAATGAGTTAGAAGAGAACAGAAAATCATGTATTATAGAAACAACAAGAAGTTTTGTAGAAAAGAAGAGATATTCTATAAAACAGTGATTTTACATTCCAAAATATTTTAGGAACAAGTAGGAAGAATAGGTCTTTTGAAGAAATTCAGTAAGGCATGTCTGTACCTTTGGCTAGAGGAACTTCCTTTAGTTTAGGAACTGCAGCTGACACTTTTTCTTCAGGAACAGCTCTCTTAAGTACCTCAGGGACTTCAAAGACACAGTTTTCTTTTAGGAATTTTAAATGGTTTAACGAAGCAGTACAAAAGAAAACAACATAAAACACAGTCTCACAATTTTGTAGTACAGAAACTAATCTTCAATACAAGAATACACAGGGAATTTGACAGAACATTCAGAAAAGAAAGAATAAAATCAAGAATTTTAGCACACAGTAGCAATGAAGAGTGCATGTACCTTTCACAGCTGGAGGCTCCACTTTTTTAGGAGGAGCAACAGGTACCTTCTCTTCAGGAACAACTTTCTTAGGCACCTTAGGCACTTCAAAGACATTATCTGGTTTTAGTATTCTTGTTATATAGATGCAAAACCAACATCAAGGCACATAGACTTACAAACAATAGAAATGCAAACCTACAAACAAATACCCAAACAAAAGTAATGCAAGACACGTATATTAAAATGCTATGTGCAAATAAGAAGCTGAATAATTCACATAAGTAATGCCAGTGTTCATATATTCATTTTTAAACTACTGTACCTTTAGCTGTTGGAACCTCCACCTCTTTAGGAACAGGTACTTCCTCTTCAGGGAGAGGTTTCTTAGGCACCTCCAGCACTTTAAAAGATATTTTATTTTTTAAATTTCATTTTCAAGCAACATCAGAAAAAGAGGACATTAAATGCAAAGCCACAATGAAAGCATGAACGGATCTAAATAACATACACTAAGTGTTTTTAATGTGAACAACCAATTACAAACAACACAGTTTCTCCCTAGAAATAGGTTTCTCAGGCAACTCCAAGATATTATCTTACATTAGCAACTGGTAGATTTTTATACACCCAAAACTGGAGCACAACACAGACAGAAAAATACAAATGCACAGGACAAAAATATAACTCTTTGTTGTAAGGTCTAACCCTGGTGAAGTCAATTTCAAAACCTCAGTGGATGCAGGCTAAGCTTCAGGCTGGATGTTAGTATGGTTATGAAAATGTAATGGAAAAATTACACTGCTAATTTGCCTCACTTTTAATTCATGTACCTTTTGCTGCAGGAAGCTCCATTTTTTTAGGAACGGTTATAGGTGTTTTTTCTTTTGGGACAGGTTTCTTTGGTACCTCCGGCACTTTAAAGATATTATTTCCATTTTAAGAATTTCATTTTCAAGTAACATCAAGAAAAAATAAAAAAAACCCACAATATAAAACACAAGGACACAAACTTACACAACAATAATGACTCATAGGAAGAATATTCTGGCAGTGTATTTCATGATAACACTACAGTGAAACTGGATTATGAAGATCATCATGGGTAACTTTCTGCTTTGACAGTTACCTGTGACACATCATTACCAATCAAACATAATTAACATCACATTCACACATTACAAAAAGAGAGGATATAGAAGCCTTTTGCACCTTATTTTGCATACTAAGAGCTGCCAGCATGTTCCTTCTAGTTTAGTTGTAAACCACTTTGCTGAATGAGCAAGTTTAGTCCGTACTAATTTAGTTCGCATCTACACTAGTCTTTGACTAGTTCAAACTAAGAAATTTCTTAGTTCAAACTTAGTGCTTAGTTGGAGCTTTAGTTCGAACTAGCGTGAGATAGATGCCTTAGTTTGAACTTAAAAAGTTCGAACTAAGCTGTTAGTTCAAACTAACTTTCTAGTTCAAACTAGTCAGCGTGGCTAGTTTGAACTAACAAGCTGCGGTTAGTTCGAACTAACTGGGAACTGTTTAGTTCAGACTAAGGAAGTCTGAACTAAGCTTTCTGATGTAGACATAGCCAAATTGCCCAACATGGGTACTGTATATACTCAGCTGTCTTTACTACTGCTTCTGTAGTTAAGATTTGAACTTTGGCTACCCTCCCAATCAGATGTTTTACTCTTCTTCTGTAGTAGATTTGGTAGTGCATGCTGTGAGATTTTAGAATGTATTGCCAGATCTCTCATGCTAAGTATTAGAAATTCTTCAGGGCACTGATATCATACCCTTGCCGAAGGGAAAATCAAAGGGAACTCTACCAGATATTTTGTTCAAAAGAAACATCATGCCATATGGGCACTATCTGCAGGGCACTGCTGCTTTGATTAGCATATAAAAAAACTCTTGGTTTTGTTACTGGCAGATCATTATAACTGGAAGCCAGGTGATTATTAAAGGTTTGATCCAGAGCTGACTGAAATCAGTGTTAATGCTCTTATTGATTTCAGCGATAATGGATCAAGCTACATCTGAGCATTAGTATTCCTTAACAACGAACAATGGGGTTTGGAAATGATGATCTCGGTTGTGATCATCAAAATCAAATCCCATTGAAATGTCAATGTCCAAGTGATGGATGACTCCTTACATACATCATAAAGTGATATACCTTTAGCTGTTGGTGCTCTCTTTACTTTAGGAACAGCAACAGGTACTTCTGCTTCTGGGACAGCTTTCTTGGGCACCTCAGGCACTTAAAAGATATTTTGTTTTTAACATTTAATTTTTAGTACACCAGAAACAGAGAAAACATAAAACAGAAGAGAGAAAACACTTAAAACAACATATAAGAAGGGAATTACACAAATGAGCCTTATGTTTATTTAGCTGTTAAAGATGCAAAAAGTTCTATATTACTTACACAAAAATATGTATATACCCACATATGTACAGAGTAAGTGTATACATATGCACACACTTTGTAGGCATATAATTACTCTTATTTGGAAAGCAATATACCTTTAGCTGGCGGAGGTTCTGGTTTTTTAGGAACGGTGACTGGTTCTGGTTTTTCAGACACAGCAACAGGAACTTTCTCTTCAGGAGCAACTTTTTTCGGCACAGTAGGCACTTAAAGAAACATCAGTTTGATTTATAAATCATTGGTATCTTTAGCACCACTCCAAAATAGAAAAACAACATAAAACATACAGTACTAATGTGTAAAGCAAAGAGTAATTTTCCAAACTGTGTATTAGAGAAACTGTTATAATGTGGGGCTTGATCTTGAACTCACTGAAGTCATTGACCAGTACTATTGAGTTCTCTTGGAACAGGTTCAGGCCCCTTACTCGCAGTGTTCTGTCTGTGAGGAAGCAATGACAGAATCGCTTGGATGCATTACAAATTGATGTGCCTGTAACTGGTGGAGCCTCCTTATTTTCAGGCACTGGAAGGGGCACTCTTTCTGCAGGGGCAGCTTTCTTTGGCGCCTCATGTGCTTTGAAGATGCTGCTGTACTTTGAAATTTTCATTTTTGAATCATAAGATACAGAACAGTGACATGAAAAGTAAGATCACAAAAGAACAATTCTCAAGAACAGAAACAGATTTCTCATTGTCATACACTGAGGTGAGTAAAGAACAAAAGATTAAGCTTAATACATTTAATCACACTGCTGTACCTTTAGCTGGTGGAGCTTCCTTTTTCTTGGGCACAGGAACGGGGACTTTTTCTTCTGGCACAGGTTTCTGTGGCATCTCAGGCACTTTAAAAATATTATTTTGGTTGAGAATACCTCACACATGCCATTCAAAAAAGAAGATCAAAAAAGACATGACCACAAAGATTTCAAATGAAGATATGCCTCCTTAAGAACAAGGTAATAAATTTTATATCAAATACACAACAAAAACAAATCTCTTACTCCTGATCAAACACCTTTGGCAAACAGATCATTTCATATCTGACCTTTCAGGCCTCATCCTCATAGTAAACCTGTGCAACAACTTCCAAAGATCAGTTTGGGAGATTAAATTCTTAATTTTGCTAGACACTAAAAATCCTGAACTCACTGAAAACACTGGATTTATAGTTTATTACAATAATTTGTAATCCTCACTTGAATGGTCCTTTGCAATAGTATTATGATTAAAAAGCTGTTCCAGGCTGTATTTAGCTGTGACACTTTGAACACCTTTCCCAGATCTAAAGAGTTGTATTTAAGCAAAAAAGCTTGTCTCTTTCACCAACAGAAATTGGTTGAAAAAGGAATATCAGCTCATCCACTTCATGTTTATATCATCCTAGGACCAACATGGCTACAACTATCCAGCAAATATATAAGAAGTAAGAAATTTAATTAAATACTAAACAGGGTTTCAGATCTTCAGAGAAGAGGTGATGTACCTTTCACTGGAGGAGCTTCTTTTCTCTTGGGAACAGGAACTTTTTCCTCTGGGATAGGTTTCTTGGGCACCTCAGGCACTTTAAAAATACCATTTTTGTTTTAGGAATTTACTTACAGAACAACAGGAACATAAAGTACAAGAACTGTAATGCAAGAAAGTAACTCCAGCACAAACTGATACCACTTAATATCAATTTAATATTAAAAGACAGGAAATAGCACAATAAAGGGATATGTTGATTTATAATTGGCTAAGTCCTGCATTTCTTACACAGCCATTGATCTGGCAAGGCAAATTGATCTCAGCATCAAAGGGGTTTTGCCTGATCCAAGTCTGTGTAAAGATCACCTGGTCTGGCCTTTAAAAAAAGGCTATTAGAGATGGTTAAAAGTAGTGCGGTGATGAGGAAATTAATGGATGATAAGAATTAAAATTTTGAAAAAGGTTGATAGCTTCAATTATTATATTAAGTAGCTTTAAGTTGTGATCCTCTTTAAGATTAGGTACCAGTATTTTTTTCACTGGGACTACTTTTGTACACTTATTAAGCACTTGATACATTACATTTAAGAATGCTGAATGGCCAGATGTAGAATACATTATTAAAGGGTCCATTCTTTTTTCCAGAAATTTTGTATATAATGCCAGTACTCTCTACATGACAAGCAATGCTATGCTATTTTATCAACTAACTTGCATACAAACTGCAACTCATAGCTAATTAGTACTACTCATCAATTCATATATAAATTTAATGACAAATGGCAGAATGTATTTGATATTTCTCTTCAAGGATCAAGGAAAAAAATCTGTTATATTGAAGCTGGTAAGAATTTTCACTTTCAAGCCAAGATTTCACCCAAAAAGTTTATTTAAAAATGTGTATTCAATAACTCTGAAGCCTCTATATAAATTGTGTGCTGGTATACATGGTGAACTGGAAGAACTCATTAGGATCAAAGGCACCATCCTACAATGATTTTCAGACTTGCTGAATTTAAGCAAGAGAGTAATCCTATTGGTTTTGTCTAGATTAAGGAAAAATAGGCCAAAATAAATGTGAGCTAACTTCAACGTAACAACCTTTTCATTACTAGAGGCAAGTGAACAACTTTTAGCTCCTTTTAGATGGTCAAGGTAGAATTTAGACAACCCCAATCTTTTTTCCTAATCTGGACAAACCACATATTTGTTTAACATAGCCCGACCTTGTTTTTAGAAGGAAAAAGGTGTATTTGTAAAATGTGTCAACTGTTTTGTTGACATCCTAGAGCAGACAATTCAAAATATAGTTTTGATAGTATTAGCTGGTCAATGTAAACTCTAAACTCATCACTAAGGTGAGCCACTATGGGGAAATATGGAAATAATTTTGATAAATGCTTAACTTCCTTTTGATTGTTCCATGATCACATAGGCAATTTTGAATTTATTCCTTTATTTTTATGTTATACACTGGAAGCTGGCTGTAGAATTGGGTGGAAAATTATTTTTCAGTCTCATGAGATTTTTTTTGAGATTTGAAAAATTTTCCATCCCCAAATTAGTACAAAAAGTTGAAATATTAAAAAATTTCATTAATTGACAATTTTATGAAGATTGATGAAGTTGATTAAAATGTTTAATCAGTTTTGACCCTTTAAATACAATTTTTAGTATAAATTAACTAACATCTCTAAAAAGATGTTTCAAACCAAACAATGAAAATTTTTGTTTTGAAAGTGTCAGAACACAACAGTTTGAAACGCCTTTTTATAATTCATGTCAGATTACTTGAAAGTCAACATTCCTGGTGAACAGTTTCAGATTCAATAAGTTGCCATAGTCTTACTATAAAATGTTTAGCTGAAAACTCATTTCTATTTGTATTTCTATTTCTTTATACATATATATATATATAAAACGAATCCACAAGTCACTTAGGATTTTCAAAAGCAGGTAAGCGCAAGTCAATGTGATTCGCATTCCTAAATCATTTATGGACCTTTGGCACTCAGGCCATCAATCATCTGGATACTAATACCTTTTTATTTTTGATTGTGGTCAATAGGAATTTAAAATATGGATTGACAGCAAGGTAAAGTCCCAACTAACATAAGATAAAACTGATTGGAATATTCATTGCCTTATCTCATTACACACATTTCCCTATGCTATCAATTAATTATTTACAAGCTAAGCACTTATTATATTTACAAAAATTGTAATGAACAGCAGACCTTCAACCATGCGACACACTTTGTAATGCACACAAATAATTAATTATCACAACAAATAAAAAACAATGTGTAGGAATAATTAAAACAAAAGAAAATATTTGCAAAACAGAAGAGTTCTGTTCTGATTTCATCCCAAAATTTCATTATACCTTTAACTGGCAGGGGAGCCTCTTCTTCATATTGAAGAACTTCCTTCTCCTCCTCTTCCACCTCATATTGAGGAACTTCCTCCTCATACTTGACAGCTTCCTCCTCCTCATAGTGGATGACTTCTTCTTCATAGTGGGTAATTTCTTCTTCTTCCTCATATTGGGGAGCTTCCTCCTCCTCCTCATAGTGGATGACTTCCTCTTCATAGTGAGTAATTTCCTCTTCCTCCTCATACTGGGGGGCTTCCTCTTCATAGTGGGTGACCTCTTCCTCTTCATATTGGGGAACTTCAACATATACTTCTTCTTTTTGGACAACTGTCTTACGTTCTTCAGAAACTTTAAAAGACATCAATTTTAACAATCTTAAAATCAGCACAAAAATACTTACGAACAGCACTATAATTTGTTGTAACGTAAGAACTAAATCAAATCAAGACTTTAGTAAAAACAAAAGGTTGAACTGATGGCACATTTACAGCACAGACATCCAAAGAACATATATGTGATATCTAATGCTATATTCAATGTACCTTTAGCTGGTGGCTTCTTCACTTTTTTAGTAATAGAAATCGGTACTCTTTCTTCTGTGACTACTCTCTCAGGAACATCAGGCACTTTAAAGATACAGTATAGTAACATTTAAGAACTTTAGAAAAACAATGTACAGACTGTGCACAAATAGAAGAAGCAAGAAGTAGAACACTAATAAACAACACTGTAGTTCAATAATTCAAAAGAAAGAGACATAAAAAAAAGGCTATCTGACAGATACATGGCTCCCATATCACCAATGCAACTGTGTAGATTGACAATGTATTATATACTCATTTCTACATGGCAGGTCAGAGAACTGAACAAAACTGAATCAATCCTGAGAAAATTCAGTCCCTACGTGACCTCTATGACTGCCCCATTCCAGACGAGGAGAGCAGGGTCCTTCACATAACTGTGTCTCTGGAGCTCTCTTTGAGCTTCTCCAGCAAATGAAGCAAGAGCCCTCTGACAGACATTTGAGACAAAGAATTTGTGCAGAACAGATAAACATTCAAACCCAGTCCCCTTAGAATAAGATGAGAGAACAAATACAAACAAGCCACTTGTACACATGGAAATAGGCAGTGATCTTGTGGTTGTAGTGAAATGGAAGCAACCCAAGTCCACTTTCAAGAAATGACAGGATTTTAACTGTAAACACTACAGAAAGGTTAAGATGTAGATTATGTTGAGTTTTGTAGATTTATCCAGGAAAGAGTGCACACTTTGTTGGAGCATCTTCTCTTTATGAAACAACCCTGGATATTTTTTCTTCTATCTTTGAAACTGCTGGTTATTAGCATGCAAAGTCATCTAGGAAGAACTATATAGTGCCCTAGCATTTGGATGATCTTTTAGGTTATATGACTTAGAAAATACATTGAAAATTTTCTTCTTGGTAGATGAAGTCTACTTGTCAGCAATAGATCTCAGTATTTCTACATACATTCTGCAAGAAACAACTATTTGCTTGTAGCAGGCTGTTGTGAGGGTTTAGATAAAGCAGGTTGCTGCTTTTTGAGATGCAAGAACTTACAACTTGTAAAACTCTCATGTTTGTTAAACAAATGTTCTTTAGGACTGTGTGAAACATGTCCATTTTTTTAGTAACTGTCTGATAGGGTGGTGTATAAATTTTAAGAGCCTCCAAGTTAAATCTTAAGCGTCAGGTGAGTCTGATCCCATAAGATCAAGATGAAATTGATTGAGCCTGGCAACTTTCATTTGTTTGATTAATAAACCAGCCAGTTGCTCCAGCCAGGAGATTCTGCTGTCAGAGAAGGCTGTATCCCACTCTCTGCATGTCTACTTGCCTGCTGGGTGAGGCCTGCAGATCTTGACCTCCTTTGTCTTTGGAGGACTGCTGACTCACTCTCCCTACTCAGGCTCTTTACCAAGCTGCTGGCTGGTGTTCTCCCCTATCCTATTATTTGGGAAGCCAGCAAGGTGCCTTCTCCTGCAATTATCCTCTTCTCACAACTCCAGAGCAGACATCCTGTTCACCATACCTGTCAATCTCCTGCAGTGAGGCCAGTCTCACTGCTGTGGCTGCCCAAGTCTTTTATAATTCATCCCAGGGCTGAAACACCCAGAATGCTCAACAGTGGGGTTTCTCAATAGCCAGGAGCAGTCGGGGGTAAACACAAAGCACTTCCATTAACTATAGACCAGTAAGTTAAAGTAGTGACAGGGAAACTAAGAATGGATGTAAGGATCACTGCTTGCATCCTTTCCTTAGGATGGGCTGGTTTTCCTCAGGAGAGAAGGTAAGAAAGACAGTCTGCCTGGACGAGAACACTTGAAAACTGAGTAGGAAGTTGTCCAGGCAGCTTCCCCTCAGAGGGCAGAGAGAGACAGGCAGCATGCTAGTTGCACCCAAGATAGGGGTTAATTAAATAACTTAGCTTTCCCCAGGAAAACAAAGAGAAGTCAGGATGGAAGATTTAAGCTTCTTGAGAGCTCAGGGATTCAAAGAGCTTCATTTTCAGGAAAAACATAGACCTGCCTGATGTGTAATATAAAACTTTAATTTATATTAGGTTTGAAATCCCAAGTTTTGTTAGACAAAAAAGATGATGGCAAGACAAAAAGGTTTCTTTGGATCTAGTTTAGTTCATACCTGCATATGAAACCTCCTCCTCTGTGTGAAGGGAAATGGACACTTCCTCAGACACAGCCCAATGCTGTTCCACTGTTGGTACATTAAAGATAAAGTCTAGTTTTAGTATTGTTTCTCTGAAACAATATTCAGGGTAGATGTTATATAACCTCTATCCAATCAATGTTGTTGTTACAGATATATAACACTTCAATTGCTTTCCTGCCACCTCTGACACTTGATAAAGTGGGGGGAAATGCACCACTAATGCTGGGATTTTCCTTGACTGTCAGAATTCAAGAGAAGTTACTATAGCAACATGAGAGTCAGACTGGAGGACCAACAGCAAGTCAGTTAGAACATTTCTTTTATAATTTAGTCCAATGATTCCATGGGTACCTTTTGCTGGTGGAGCTGCTTTTCTTTTTGGAACAGCAATGGACACTCTTTCTTCTGTGACAACTGTCTTTGGAGCCTCTGGTACTTTAAAAATAGCAATTGTAAGAAGACTAAATTGCAAAAGTCAGTCTCTTTCTATTAGTTTGATGTACATGTAAAATAAGTATGGATGAACAAGTACTAAATAAATGCACAAAGTATGTTTAACGAAAAATAGACATGGATTTGATACCAAACTGGCAAAGGTAACTTTTAGTTAACAAAGGCAACAAGTCAACTTAAACTCTAATGCACTGGTAGAATTTATACATTTTGAAAAATAATAATAAAAAAGTTTTTTTAATTCAGAGTAAATTCTTAAAGAATTGTAGACATCTAAAAAGATTGTATTATTTTTATAACAGTAATAATATTTATAAAAGCCTAAAAATAAGAACAGAGACATATGCACATAAAAACAGTGACAAAACATATTTAAATGACATAGTAAGGAGTCTAGAATTTAAATGCAAGATTGCTCAGGATTGCTGGCACTTTCCATTACATGTAATTTAATTACAAAATTTCACACAGAAAAAGGATAAGAGAGAGCTTTTTAAATCAACAAGAAAATAAGAGAAGTTAAGGACACAGCTCCATGATCGAAAAAAATAAAGCTGATGATATGAAAAGGCATTGATACTTTTTTAAAAGAGAAGAAACAATGAGCTTCTGAATATGAATGATGCTCAGTTTATCAAAATCAGTGTGCACACAAAACACCCACTGCAATGATAATAGTTTTGAATGCACAAGAAAGGAGAAGCGCAATCATTTTATATGATTTTCTGAATGATTTTTAGTGCAGAAACCAAAATTCCTTTATAAACAAGTCAGTACAAACTGGTTTTCTTTTTAATCACACAACTCAGAGGCTCAAGGCCTCTTCCCATTGATTTCTGGTATGGGGGAGCCTACTGTATCTTCAGAAAGAGTTGATTACCTTTGGCTGGTGGAGCCACCACTTTTTTGTGGACAGGGACAGGCACTTTTTCTTCTGGCATACCTTTCTTGGGCATTTCTGGCACTTGAAAGATATTGTTTATTTTTAGGAGATTTGAATTACACACAAAGAGCAAAAATAATCAGGCAACAAAAATACAAGTATAGAAACCTTATACATTTGTAAGCTAAAGAAAGAAACAAAACCATGTGCCAGGGCCTAGATTTATGCAGTGTAATTATACTATTAGAGATACAAGACATTATTAAGAGACAAGTATCTCTTGTATAGCTGTAAAAGCCAATGTACCTTTTTTGGGTGGAGCCTCCTCCTTTTCAGCAACAGCTACTTTTTCTTCAACAATAATTTTCCTTTGCACTTCAGTCACTTTAAAATATTAAATTTAGGGATATTTAATTGTAAATTTGGAATCCACTTTAATAATAAGCAACTGGAAATAAGTATTTTTAATCTTAATTGATTTTTGATTAAATAACATATATGAAATTTCATTTACTACAAAAATGAGACAGTAAAAGAAGCAGCAGTTTATAAATATGACATAAACAAAGCACACAAGTGATAGACTATACAGACTAGTCAGACTATACTAGACAGAGGTTACTGTCACTAAAACACAAAATACCAACATGGAAACATTTGAAACAAAATAAACAAAATTTGAAAGATAAAAGAAAGATGTCTAGAAAATATTATTTTCTTTAGTTTACCTTTAATGAACTGAGGCTCTTCTGTTTCAATAGCAACAGGAGGTATCCATTCTTCCGGCAGTTCTTTCTTAAGCACTTTAAAAATATTGTAGAACTTTAGAAAACTGGAGCAACTTCAAAACCAAACAGACCAAAAAGAAAAAAAAAACAAAACCCCAACCCACAACTCGCAAAGCTTACTACAAACACGCTGGCAACAGGCATACAGGCACATGAACAAGTGCAATGCTAAAAAATTAAAAGCATCTAAGCTGTATTTTGCTCATTGAAGCAAGAAGTTACAAAAGTGAAATTGAAAAACAAAAGACATTTTTCTAAGTTATAGGAAGAATATAAACAATGTACCTCTAGCGGGTGGAGCCTCCACCTTTTTAGGAATAGGGAGAGGTATTTTCTCCTCAGGAACAGCTTTCTTACTAACTTCAGGCACTTTAGAAAGAAAAGTTTTAAGAACATTGATTGTTAATATCCTGAATATATTTTGTATATAGTGTGAGAATGTTTCTTTTGTTTAATAATAACCAAAGTATTTAACTAAAGAAAAACAATAATATGGACAACACACACTTGTATTGCAGTCACACTGTGATTTATAAGAAACTCATGCCTTTTATTAGCAGATAGTAACAAAAGAGAAAAAGAAAAAGACTTGTGTCATGTCTTTAAAGAGAAGAATCATTTTAATTAATAATTGGTCTATACCTTTAGCTGGTGGAGCTTCTATTTTGGGAGCAGCCGGAACTTTTGGAGGTGGGACAACTTTCTTAGGCTTCTCAGGCACTTAAAAAGTATTGCAGTGTACAGTTTAAGAAATAGAAAAGATAACAAAACAATAGCCAAACAGTCAATCAAAAAACAGTTTGTAACATACATGTAACAGGGACACACATGAACAACAACAAAATCAGGAACACTGAGATGCAGAACAATTGACATTTCCTATGCAAGCGATGATGTACCTTTAGCTGGTAGGGTTTCCACTCTTTTAGGAAGAGGGACAGGTGCTTCATCCTCTGGGTAGTAAGGCTCTTCTTCAGCAACTTTAAAGATATTAATGTTAAAGATACAGAATTGACATATTTAATATACTTTATCTGGTTTTTGGTGAATGTATTTATGGAATGCCTGATTTAGGGAAACTAATTCACTCGGTTTCACATGCACTGCTTGTCCCAAATTAGTAGCAAGGTCTAAACTGCACAGCCATTTACTGATATTTGAGTATCAAGATGGACAATAAACTCAAAAGGTGTAACTGCTTGAGAGTGAAATGGAGTCTTGGGCAGTTTTTAGTTGTAACAAAGCAAATGGAGAGACCACCGGGTAGTTTTGGGTTTGGGGCGTAGACATTTATGTCAAGAAGGAATCTTCTGTGCTGAGCCAAGTCCTTTCTTATATCACAGTTTCTGTTTAATTTGTTTTAGAGAAATATTAGTTGGATGAAGAAAAGGTAGTTAATTAATTAGGAGGTTTTGGCTCAGATTTCAAAACATGGTTTTCATTGTCATAATGTAAAATCAGTGCTGTCATTTTCTACAAACAAAAAAACCACATCAAGATAATGTTAACTTCTTTTTCACGATGCTTCCTCCTTTTGGACACAATCGCGCAACGTGTTGCACTTTGGTAGGATGAAGTGCCCTCAGGGACTGATCCAACTCCCCCTGAAATCAGTGGAGTCACTTTCCATGAATTAAGTGGGAGCTGGCTCAGGTTGGAACATTCAGAACCTCCAGGAAATATTCAGTACCTTGCATGGGTAGATCTAATGCTTACTGAAATAAATGGAAAGTCTCCCACTGAGCTCACTGAGACCCTTCAAATGGACAGATGTCACTGGAATTTGTCATCCTGAAAATTCAGCTGGAAACAGACTGATTCACCATGTCACAGGTAGAAAAAATTCAGTCTGCTCAGCCCAGCATTAGGTTACTTATGTTACAGATCCACCAGTATTTTAAAAGTTACAGGTGTTTCTGTAGGTTTGTTCAGTCTCACAAAACAACAAACAAATATGAATCTGAGTTAACAAAGATAGCTTAAGCTTTCATGGAATGTACATTTCAGTTACTGAATTTATACTTTTTGCATGTGATGGGCATATAGAGTGGTTTTCCAAGTTAGGATTGGGACCCAGTAGTGGATCGCAGATCTGCAGGCACTGGATTTCAGCAGCTCTTACTGCTGCTGCCAAAACACTGGAATGCATTGCTGAAAGATGTAATTGTTGTGTTGCAGGCATAAACGAATTTTTTCAACTGAGCCCTAGGAAAAAAGTTTGAAAACCACTAGCCTAGGGAACTTCGAAAGAAACTAGCTAAGCTCCATGGGCACTTCAGATCCTTTAAATTATCGTATGGGTTCAGTAACAACAATGATATTTATAAAAGCCTGAAAACGGAAATAGAAACAGACATGCACATATAGAAAGAATGACTAAAACGTATTTACATGGCACAGTAAGGAATATAGAATTTAAATGCAAGATTGTTCAGCAATGCTGGCATTTTCCAGCAAAGACAACATAACTACAAAATTTCCCACACAGGAAAAACCATAAAAGACAGCCTTATAAACCCATAACAAAATGACAGACATTAGAGACACAACTCCATAACTGAAAATATATTGATGATGTGAAAAGGCATTACAACTTTTTTTTTTTTAAGAAGAGACAGTGAACTTTGGCATATGAATGATGTATGATGTCTCAAAATGAGTGTGTGCCTAAAAAATTTACAAAAGGGGTAGCAATTTTGAACTCACAAGGAGTGTGTGACCATTTTGCATTTTTGCAGGACAGAGACAAAAATTCCTTTTAAAGTAATTTATAGCCAAGTCAGTATAAACTGTTTATTTTTCAAATGAAATAAATTAGATGTTCAAAACCTGCTGATTCATATTGATTTCTGATATGTAGAAGCCTCCAGTCTCACCAGAAAGAGCTGATGTACCTTTAGCTGTTGGAGCCACCACTTTTTTGTGAACTGGAGTGGGAGCTTTCTCTTCCGGCACAGCTTTCTTAGGCACTTCTGGCACTTGAAAGATATTGTTTATTGTTAGGAGTTTTGAATTATTCACAACAAAAATAAGCAGGCAACAGAAATGCAAGTATGGAGGCCTGATGTGTGTAAGACAAATAAGGAAATTAAAGCACTTACTAGAATCTACATTTTATGTAACATAGTTAGACAGTGATAGAAGACAGTATTAAGAGAGGAATCATCTGTTGCAGAGCTTCAAAAGGCAATGTACCTTGTTTTGGTGGAGCCTCCTCCTTTTCAGAGACTGCTACTCTTTCTTCGATGATAATTTTCCTCTGCACTTCAGTCACTTTAAGTGTATTAAATGAAGGATTTTTATTTGTAATATTTTGAATGCACTTTAATAATAATATCTTTTTAATCTTGACTGACTTTTGATGAAAGAATTACATATGAAATTTCACTTAATCAAAAACAAGATAGTAAAAGAAGAATTTACAAAAACAGTACAAGGACACGAGTAATAGTTTATACACAGAGAAGATGTAGACAGAGGTTACTGTTATTAAAAAACGATATCTAAATGAAAAACATTTCAAACATACAAACAAACAAAATAAATATGCAAGAGAAAGGGAAAGAGAAAGGCGTCTAGAGAATATTATTTTCATTAATTTACCTTCAGTGAACTGTGGTTCTTCCATTTCAATAGCAACAGGGGGTATCCATTCTTCTGGTGGTTCTTTCTTAAGAGCTTTAAAATATTGTGTAATTTTAAAAAACTGTAATTAGTCTAATGCCAAAGAAACAAATGAACAAACAAAAAGCAACACACAAATCTCACTATGAATACACTGGCAACAGACACAAATGGCACATGAACTTGTTTAGTGCTTAAAAAAATTAAAAGCTATCTTTTACTCAGACAGTAAGAAGTTAAAGACTGAAACTGAGCAAAGTATTTTTCCCAGTTATAGGAAGCAAACAAATGATACACCTCTAGCTGGCAGAGCCTCCACTTTTTTTAGGAACAGAGACAGGTACTTTCTCCTCTACATAGTAAGGCTCTTCTTCAGTCACTTTAAAGATATTAATGTTAAGAATACAGAATTTACCTATTTGAGATATTTGATCTATTATTGCATATACTCAATTCAAAGTAATGAAATGATTTTAAAAAACCCAAAACAACCAACATACAATACCAACACCTACAACACACATATGTTGCTTGGCTTGCAAAAAAGTTTCGCTGAGAACTCCTGTAAATTTGCAGAAAAACTGTGTTGTGAAAAAGACATGCAGTGTCCTTGGTCAGTGTTGCTATGGAATGTTTGATTTAGGAAATCTAACTCACTCAGTCTCACCTGCCCTAGGAGTACTGCCTATTCAAAAATAGTAACAAGATCTAAACTGTGTAGTAATTACCTGATATTTGAGAACCAGGACATACAATAAACTCAAACTAAGTGGATGCATTAGTGTGAAATGGAGTCTTAAGGTATATTTACAGTGCAAAAGAAAACCCCCAAAACTAGAATGAATAAAAAACCCAACAACCAAATAAAATCCCCCTAGAAACAAGTCTCAGAGATGGAATCAGATTACTTGGTTCTCACTACAAGGCTTTAAAATAGCAATGTGGATATTCCTGTGTGGGCTGGAGCCCAGGCTCAGAAGGCCAGTGATTGGAGTGGGTCTCAAAGCCTGGGTTTCAACTTGAGCAGAATGCTGACACTGGAATTTTTGCACTGTAGCATGACCCCCACAAGTCCAAGTCAGTTTACCCATGTTCTGAGACTCATTGCCTTGGAGGGTTGTTGTTGTTTGTTTGTTTTTTGCAATGCTGATATACAATGAGATGGTTTCTAGTTGCAAGAGGGCAATCAAGAAACCACCTGGTGGACTTAGATTGCACATGTGTGCATCTAGTTTAGGCAGTGATATTTCTGCTGAGCCATGTCTCTTCTTTTATTAGAGCCTCTGCTGAATATAGCATTAGAGAGATAGTGACTGGACAAAAGAAAGCTCACTAATTCACTATAAGACTTTGGCTCAGACTTCAAAACATGGTTTTCTTTGTCATTAGGGCCATTTTCTGCAGACTATTAGCAAAAAGACTGGGAAGAACATCACATCATGATAAAAGATCATTTTTAAGGTGGCTCCTGTCCCTCAACATGGCCCTCTAAGATGCTGAATTACTGTGGACATGAAGTGCCCTCAATGACTGTTTCACTTGCCCCTGAAATTAATGGAGTTACTCTCAGTAAAAGTGGGAGCTGAGTTAGGCAAGAACACTCAGCACCCATAGGAGCTGCTCTGATCGCTTCAGGGTTCACTCTAAAGCCCACTAAAGTCTATTCAAAGTCTACTATTGACTTCAGTGAAGCCCTACAAACATGTAGACCTCACTGGAATTTGTCATCTTGAAAATGCAATTAAGTATAGGCAGATTTAATGTGTCACATGCAGAGGAAATTCAGCCAATGGCTATGTGCTTGCTGCTCTTTGCTGCATTAAGCTACCTGTATTACAGATCCACCAGAATATTTTTAAAAGTTGCAGGTGTTTCTGTAGGTTTATTCATTCTCACAAAGCAACAAGCAAACATGAATTTAAGTTAACAGAGACAACAGATCAAGTTAATCTTTAATGTAGTAACTAAATGATGTACATTTGGCTTATGATATTTGTACTTTTGGAGCACACTAGAATGCTTTCTTTTCTCCTGGGTAAGCTCCCTACGCACTGCATACACTTTGAAAAGTGCCCTCACATGGGGGTGAGGTTGGGAAGGATACACTTAACTGGGGCCCAGAGGACTTGAGGAAGCTCGGTCCAGTCAGCAACCCCCATTACCATGTGTGTGTGTGGGGGGGACCATGTTACAAGTTTGTACCGGGCCCAAGAAAATTATGCTTGGGCCTTTCTTATGAACTACTGTGTAGGTTTAGTAACAGCAGTGATCATTATAAAAGCATGAAGAGACAAACAGAAAAGACATACACATATAATAAAGAATGAGTATATATAGGTAAATGACACAGTAAGGACTCTAGAATTTGAATGTAAGGTTCTTCAGGAATGTTGGCACTTCCCATTACATGTAACATAACTACAAAATTTGACACATAAAAAACCTCAAGTCAGTTTTTATAAATCAAACAATTCAGAGATTCAAATCCTGCTGGCTCCCACTGACTTCCAATATGCAGAAGACTCCTGTCCCACCAGAAAGAGCTTATGTACCTTTAGCTGGTGGAGCCACCACTTTTTTGTGGACTGGAATGGGAACCTTCTCTTCCAGCACAGCTTTCTTGGGCACTTCTGACACTTGAAAGATATTGTTTGTTTTTAGGAGTTTCGAATTACTCACAAACAACAAAAATAATCAGACAAGAAAAATACAAAAACAAAGGCCTGACATGCTTAACACGAATAAGGAAATTAAAGCACCTACTAGAATCTATGTTTTATGTTAACATCCATAGACAGAGACACAAAACAATATTGAGAGAAATTATCTGTTGCAGAACTTCAAAAGGCAATGTACCTCGTTTTGGTGGGGCCTCCTCCTTTTCAGCAACAGCTACTTTTTCTTCAGTGAGAATTTTCCTCTGCACTTCAGTAACTTTAAATGTAGGATATTTATTTGTTAAGATTTGGAATGTACTTTAATAATATGCAGCTAGAAATAAGTCTTTTTAATATTGACTGATTTTTTAATGAAAGAAATATACGTGAAATTTCACTTAATACAAAACAGACAAAACAGAACTGGGAACAATTTACAGAAACAATACAAGGACACAAGTGATAGCTAATACACAGTGAAGATCTGGACAGAGGTTACATTACTAAAACATGAAATATTTACATAGAAAACATTTGAAACAAAGAAACAAACAAAATGAGTAAGATAAAGAATGATAAAGACAGCTAAAGAATAATATTTTCATTAGTTTACCTCTGATGAACTGAGGTTCTTCTATTTCAATAGCTACAGGGGGTATCCATTCTTCTGGTGACTCCTTCTTAAGCACTTTAAAAATATTGTGTAATTTTAAAAAATTGGAATGATTCAGATACAAAAGAAACCAGAAAAAAAAGTCAACAGAAATCTCACAATTTGTACTGTGGCAATAGAACGGGTGTTTCTGTAGGTTTACTTATTCTCACATGAAAAATAATTGGATAAGGAAGTACACAGAATGTTGTCATATTTTGTAGTCCTTTATACTGACTGCACTGATCAGTCAGTCAAAGACCAACAGAAAAGGAGGAATAAAACCCTCATAGAAAAAAATCTTCAAAAAGATTGAGGGACAAAGGAACCTCATTACACTCAAGAAAAGATTGACAGTGTTCACCTATTTACTCTAAGCACCAACTACAATGTTTTGTAGTGGGCTGGGCTGAAGACTGGTGATAAATGGCAGAGCTGTTTAGTAACAGCAAAATATCATAACATATGAAACTCCATCTCTATTTAAACAAATGGTGTATGAAAAATGTTCACATACTCATTGAGCAAAATTTGATTATTTTTGGTAAAAAGAAAAACAAAAAAATGCTTAAAAATAACAAAGTTCAAAGATCATTTGCCTTTTAGCCTACACTCCTTGAATTGTAGTTGTACCTGTAACTGATGAAATCTCTTCTTCTCGGTGAACAGAAATGGTTACTTCCTCTTCCTCTTCTTCTTCCTCTTCTTCTAACCATTCTTCCACTGTTGGTTCTTTAAAGACAGGTTTTAGTGGTTTTTGGTAGTGGTAGACATGCAACTATTCCGATAAGGTCCACATGACAGTGACAGCTGGAGATGTAAAACTTGAAGTGCTTTACATGTGTATGCTTGCTTTGCATTAAATTTTATGTTTTGTCCACATACCATGGACAGTAGGCAAACTACATTTCCAAATTCAGAGGTAGCTGTGTTAGTCTGTTTTCAGCTAAAACTACAAGTAGTTCTATGGCCCCTTAGAGATGATCAAAAATATTTTTGGACATAAGCTTTCATGGGCTGGAACTCACTTTGTCAGACACATCTGATGAACTGTAGATGAATCAGAATGAACTATAGCTGCTGCGATGTGATGTTTGGGAAGCTGTGGCACTCCACTGAAAACCCAGTGGAATGTTGACAGTTATTGAGATACACCTGAGAAAGTGGGTTCCAGCCCATGAAAACTTATGCTCCATTTTTTTTGTTAGTTACTAAGGTGGCACAGGATTCATTGCTTTTTTACATTTCCAGTACTCTGAGTATTCAGCTGTGTTTTCAGTGGAATGCCACAGCTTCCCAAACATCCCATCATAGCAGCCTCAATGGAGGGCCAGTAGCAATTTAAGTAATACTTCTTAATCTATTTGTAGGTGGTGAAGAAAGGCTAGTACAAAATCCAAAGGCAGGTGATGCTCTGGATAAATAAGATGAGAAAGCAGCATATTCTTTATGTTTGTAACAGGAAAAAATTAAACTTGTCATGGGGCAAGTAGCAATGAACAGGTTTACATGAACATACACCTCCCTGCACATTCATATTTCATAAGGGTAGTTTACGTGTTGACTTCAGAAATTTTGGCCCTTTATGTTATTATCCTAATAAACATGTGCTAAATATCCTAATCTGATTGACTATTCATTAACGGATTACACAAGTGGGGAATCTTGGATTGGAACGCTATGGAGCAGATCCTTAACTAATGTAAATTGTCACAGCTCCACTGAAGTCAAGTTTCATTCAAACTGAGAATCTGCCCTGGAATGGTAATATGTTATGGGGCAAAAAGTAAGTCAGTGCTTCTCATCTGTAACACAAAGAATAGTGCTGTTGCATGTGGGTAAAGAGATGATGGCTGTAACTTCATGTGTGTACCCATACTTCATTGGCTGCATCCCACAAGACCCTCACCATCCAAATATCCTTAACTTCCATCGTGACTTCATTAACTGCCTGATTTAAAGCCCGTTGCAGTCAATCTTTCCATCAACTTCAATGGATTTTATAACATGGCCTAAGAGCTGAAGTATTAAGCAGCCCACAGAAGAGCTCTGACTCACTTGGAGGTTCTGGGCACCACATGTAAAACATCTTAATTAAAAATCTTGACAAGCCATGTTTCTGTATTGGAATTGTGCCTTTAAGCAACATAACTGCACTTTAAGACAAGAACAATCTACAGAATTAACACGTCTCACAAAGATCCCAGCTTGCAACATATCATTCAAGTGGTGGGACTTCCACTTTTTAGAGGTTGCAGCAGATCTTCTTTCTTCTATAACATACATTTTTCCCCCTAAAACATTTTCCTTATGTTCATCAAGCACTTTGGAAAGTACTAATATTGAGTTTATGAATTTCTAATTGCCATGCATAGACAATATTCTGCCTTGATAAGACTAGAATTTTTAAGATTTAAGAACACTGATACCATATAACAAAAGCACAAACAGTACTACACAACACACAAAATAAACTCTTGATCTACTGTCAATAGCACAGTACACTAACATGCAGCTCCCAACAATAATAGAAATACATTAAGAGGCCAATAACAAAACAAAAGACAAAACAGATGCTATAAAAGAATCAACATGTTCCATCTCTCCATTTGGAAGCATACCTTTAGGTGGGGGAGCATCTACTTTTTTAGGAACAGCAACAGGTAATTTTTCTTCAGGGACAACCCTCTTAGGCACTGCAGGCACTTTGAAGACATTATTTAGTTTTAGGATTTAGAAAATGGAAAAAAGCAACACATAATGCAAATGGAGGATTTAAAAGAGACATTACATCCAGACAGACATTTCCACAATGCAACCCAAACACTAAAGAACAGTGTTTTACAGAGTAAACTACAATTCGGAGTACCTTTTGCTGGTGGAGCCTCTTCTTTTTTAGGAACAGCAGCTTTTTCTTCTGGGACAGCTCTCTTAGGTTCCTCAGGCACTTAAAAAATATCCAATTTAGAATAGTGAATGATAATTTTGAAAAGGATGGCTGGAAGCATTTTTATAGAATTGCATTCATCCATTCATCTGAGGAAGCCATTTAACACACCAAAAACATACTTTAACACACCAAAATGGGTTACCAAAAGAAAAAGTGTCTTTGAAGAAATCAGACCCAAACTCTGACATTCGAAATGTGCACACAGGTATTTTAAGACTGCATTCTTTAACTAAAGAAACTAGACTTGTTTCTAGTTAGGATTAAGTATATTTTTAAACAACATATGCTTATGAAACACAAATAATCATCACCACTGAAACACAAATCTGTTCACGTACACACTGTATGGAAGACATTTAAAACAGCAACATTGAAGAGTTGCATATAGAATGTAATCAATCTACTTTCAGGTACAATTCTAGCAGATGAAGGATTCACTTTTTTGGGAAGGGGTATTTTTTCTTCAGGCATAGGTTTTGTGTCTTAGGCACTTCAAAGATACTAAAAACAGGTTTAAAATAATCTTTATAAAAGCTTTAGAGATCTACAAAGACCAAGAACAGACAAACAATTAACTGGATACAGAAGTTTTATGTTATATTTAACATATGGTTAGATTTAGAAGTAATTGATAGTTATTAAGATAAACATATTCTATGTACCTATGGCTGGAGGAGCTACTTCCTTCTTGGGAATGATAGCAGGTACTTTCTTCTCTGGCATGGGTTTCTTAGGCACTTCAGCCACTTTAAAGACATCATTGTCAAAATAATGATGTTTTAGTTTTTGGGACACTCATTCAAAGTACAGTGCTCAGAGTCCTTTACAGAACCCATACAGTTATACAGACTAGTAAAGAATGTGGACACTGCAGTATAAATCACAACGTATAACTATATAATATAAAGATATGTAGAAAACTAAAAATTACTGACAACTAGGCACCATGCATTACTATATTTTTAATACAGGCCAGTAAATTTCCATAGTGCTTCACAGAAGTAAAAAAAGGCCCAGTCCCTTCCCCAAAAAGCATATAGTTTAAATACAGGTAACAGACAAGGGAAAGGCTAAGAAAAGGGAGGACAAGCAAACAAAGTGATTATGAGCTGTGTTACAGCACAAATGATCTTTCAGTAAATCAACCTAGTACACAGCAGTCAGAGATAATACAAAAACTAAACTGGATCATTAATCCACAACTGTATTTAAGACAACAAAAATTAAGATAACAAAAGACAAAAAAAGATCTTGGGTTTTTTGATGAGAGGTAGAATACCTTTAGCTGGTGGAGCTTCTACTTTTTCAGGGACATGAACAGGTTCCTTCTTTTCAGGGACAGGTTTCTTTGGCACTTCAGACACTTTAAAGATTCAGAGTTGTGGACATTTAGATTACTAAGTTATTAAATAAAATGCTAAGGACAACTTTCAACATTTTGTATGTGTTCAAATACTAAGAATTCAAAGAAGTTGACCAAGGTTATTAAACATTTATTATGTATTTTGCATATACCAAAGAATATACTAACTGCTTATCATATCAATAGTGAAGAATATGACCTAGCTTGAGTGACAGTCACGTTTGTGTACTTGTGTAAGGGCACATTACTTCTAAGAATGTAGCCACTAGTGGAAGAAATTTGAGCAATTTTGGTATTCTATCCTGTGGTAAACTGGAGGATAGACTTAAACATAGGTGCACAGATTTCATTCACCTTTAGCTGGTGGAGCCTCCACTTTTTTGGGAACAGCAACAGGTATTTTCTCTTCTTCTCGCTTACGCACCTCAGGAACTTTAAAGATATTAAATTGAAGGATATTAAATACTAATGTCCATAGTGGTTCTCCAGATATCTTAAGAACACTGTATGTGTATGCAAAGTGCCTTGAATGTTATATATATAAACAGATAGATAGATAGAAACAAAATCAGAAAGTTGGAGCAGAATCTGAGGAGAGGCAAAGAGTTCTCACAGTTAACATGATTATATTTTTAATAATTTTAAATTAAAGGTTACTTATTATATAATATTTTAAAATAATTTAAGTCTATAATTAATCTACCTTTAGCTGGGGGAGCCTCAGGAATTTCAACATGCACACTTTCATTTATATCAATTATCTCATGCACTTTTGTCTCTTTAAATAAAATCATTTTAACACTATGAAGATATATTCAAAGTTTCTTTTAAAGAATATCAAAGCAACAGAGCACAACTATGACAAAGAAGCAACGCAATGTGAAACATAAATGTACAATGCTTTTAGAATACACAATTTGTCACAAAAAGAAGACTATATAAAAAAGAAACTAGTAAGATTGAAATTTTTTTTCATTTGAGTTTGCAGCTTTTTCATTTTATACGTACCTGGGACATATGGATATTCTTCCTCTGCATGAACAGAAACTGACATCTTTTCTTCTGAAATAGTCCACATTTCTACTGTTGGTACTTTAAAGATAGGATTTCATTTTAGTAGTGTTTTTCTGAACCCAGATTTGTGGTAGACAGTGTGTCAATCTCTACCAGATCAGTAAGTTTATTGTACATTTAAGTCTTAAGCACAGAATTAGAGCACGTAGGCTAAATAGTAAACACAAAAATAGTAAATGTAAGTTTAGTAATTATTAGAGGCCAATTGAAAGAGTTCAAAAAGCTTCTTAAAAACAAAAGAGCACAGAGCTTTTTGTAAATATTACAGAAAAGTGGCACACAAACATTGCTTTTCCAAAGAAACTGCAGGACACTAGTACTTTTCATCTTTACATATGCTCCAGCAAGAAAAATAAATGAAGGAAGAGCCAGAGGACATTGCAATACCATATATAAAATGTTAAAGATTGAAGGCTAGACACAAAAAACATTCAACACAAAAATAAATTCTATGCTACTCTGGAACAGGGCAAAACACATAAGCATAAAAGCATGCAACATATGACCAGCTTGACAATGACAGTGGTCACTTCAGGGCAATGTGAAATTGATACCACTACTAACACACACACACACACACACACACACACACACACACACACACACACACACACA
>ML681984.1:45567454-45607055 GCA_007922195.1 Podocnemis expansa
ACACACACACACACACACACACACACACACACACACACACACACACAAGCATGCAGCATAATGATATATGTGGCACCAGAAAGAATGGAACAGGTAAATGAGAGGTGAAGATATGTACCTTTCTTTCTTGTAACTTCCTCCTCAACTGGCACCCGGATAGGTTTTGGTGGCAGAACCTTCTCGGGAACTGCTGGTACTTTAAAAATATGTATTGTTATCTCAATATGTAGTGAGGATAGCAAATTAACATTACAGTTGGTTAATGTTTGCAGCACACTTTGAAAATGTAACAAATCACAACATATATAATTTATTCAGCCTTAGTTGAAGCTGTGCTAGGAACAACGCAAAATGGCATAAGGCGAATGGTTGTTTCTTTTGATTTCCCACCCGTTTAGATCTTGTTAGCAGGTTAGAAAATACAGTCAATTTCCAAAGGGATAGCTGTATTAGTCTAGTCCAGCAAAAAACCGAAGGAGTCGTGTGGCACTTAAAGACTAACAGATCTATTTTTCGCATGAGCTTTCATGGGAGAATATCCCACTTTGTCAGATGCTTTGAAGATGGTGAAGTGTGATTTTCTCCCACGAAAGCTCTTGCGAAAAATAAATCTGTTAGTCTTTAAGTGCCACATGACTCCTTGGTTTTTTTTTTTTTGCTAGAAAATACAGATCACTGCTGCATGGATGTTCAGAGCCTTCTTATTGGTTTGAGTTTAAGAACCCAGGTGACTCATTTCTGTTAAAGAACGGAAACTGCTGAACTGGATGGTTCCAATCAGCAAGGAGTTGTGATGCTTATTCATTCATATGCCCGAAAAAATTGATGAAGATACCCTGGTTGATGAGCCAGGAAGGAGAACTGGATGTCAGACAAAGGTAGGTAAAGGGGAAAGGGATACTTCCCACCAAATGTAGTTTATCAGCTTTTCCCACCCTCCGGTATTAGGCTCACATCTTTCTGTCAACACAACTGGGCAAGGTCTGTTACCATCACTCTCTCAAAGACTGAAAATTGTTCAGATCTATGTTCAGGAAAGAACATTTGTTTCTGCAAACACAAAGTGGCAACATTCCAATTATTTTCATGCAATAGTGGCATTAAAATCATTAAAAAAGCTAGCAGTACCTTTAGGCAATCTGACTTCCTCCTCCTCAAGTCTCTGAGTGGTTATTTCGACTTCTTCAGCTACAGGTTTCCTAACAACTACAGGCAATTTAAAGACATTTCACAATATTTAGAAAATCTTGCAAATGATCACCAAAATTCTAATCAGTCATAACTTGATGCTGTACCATTGAATGTGATTTTGATATGTTTTAATCTCTGCCAGGATTCCCTCTTGCACACCCATTCACATGGCTCAGTGACGGTGAACGTGTCACACAGCCTGCCCCCAAATCAGGGACCCATAAAAGCCCAGAGGGATCCTTATAGAGGATGTGGTGGTTACCACTTCCTAGCGATGCAGCTCCGTTGCTGTAGCAAAGACTCTAAACACTGCCCTTTGCAGAAGGGAGAGAGATAGGCAAGCAGGGATCTGCGATAGGTTCCCATGGTCTAGATTTATATCAGTGCAAGAGAGATCTGAAACTTGCTCAGAGTGATGTTAACCCTTCAAGTTATGCAGAAATGTCTCATTCCTGTACCTTTATGTACGGTCACTTCTTTCTTTTCTTTCTTTTCAGCTGCAATATGTTCAGGCACGGGCTTCTGGGGAACTCCAACCACTTTAATAAAAACAGCATCTCAGTGAATGAAGAGGAAATACACATTTGAAAAAGTACACCTCACCCCATGGTGTGGGACAGGCCAACTTTAGGTGATTATATTTCCAAAGGGATACCCGTGTTAGTCTAGTCCAGCAAAAAAACAGCAAGAAGTCGTGTGGCACTTTGAGACTAACAGATTTAACATTTAAGAAATCAATAAATGCTCAGTCATGAACATTCAATGATCGCCATGGTGAGTTCTGTTCATTTCCAGCTTTGTTCGTAACCTGTTGATTTTAGGACCAAATTTTGCCTTGGATATGTATGCGCTACTACTGTGGAAGTAACCCGGAGGCATGCCCTTGTCAGCAGAAAATGGCTGTTAATGCTCATAAAAAGACTTGCAAAGCATTTAACCTAATCAGCCTTGTCTGTGACAGAGGAGAATGTGGGGAAAATCTTCTCAAACAGTTCGAAACATGCTACCCTCAAAACTACAGCTACTTCATAGCACATTTGAAAATCTCCCAAACTTCAAACTCCACAAGTTAATAACCATGACAGAACCTCAGAGATATAGACACCTTGGGAATGTAGGTTGTTTGTAACTGTGAAGTTCTCGTAACTTTGAATATAACATTATGGTTGTTCTTGAAACATTTAAAATTGAACACTGACTTAATACAGCTTGGAAATTTTACTACGAAGAACAAAATGCTGCTTTTAACCATCTCAGTATAAATGAAACAAACCCAGAAATGGCCTCCTTATCTTGTCAAATCTCTTATTTTAAAAACTTTCCCTTTTTTAAGTACTTCACAATCCCTTTGCTGTGATATTTACCATACCCAACAGTCAGTGTCTTCCAGCCAAGGCTGGGAGAGGTCTTTGCAAAGGTGACACCTGGGACTAAGGAACCTGGCAGCACTTATGGTGCATGCTGTGCCCCTTTAAAACTCCTCCAGAGTGCAGTGAACCAGCAGCAGCTCAGACTGGAGCAGTGCCTTGCACTCCTGCAACAACAAGAATTCCCATCCTAGCACCAGTAGCTTTCTTGCAGCATCAGCAGCGTGGGCTGTAGCAGTTTCTTTCCCAGTCTGGTGTGAAAACAGCACCACCTCCTGAAGGGGTCAGATGAGATGGGAGTGAAACAGCACCCACAGCTTAGAGGAAAGCAGCACAGAACCCAAGGGCTCACAGCAGTGCCCATAAACCTCAGCATCTTTACCTCCTATCTTTAAGTAGTTGCCCCTCCTTACATGGCAAGTTGGGGGGAGGTATCAGAAGCCCAGATGTGTTGATCCTTAACATACAATACAGGCACAGTACAGCATTTGCTTTCTTTTTAATTTTTTTCCCTCTCTGCTGCTGCCTGATTGTTTACTTCCCATTTTATGTGGTCTTCTTCTGTCTGATCAGTCCGTAACTCTCACTCTACTTTATACTATAATGTGTCACCTTGAGTTGTATCCAGATCACTCTAGCTCTGCTTGATAATGGGCCACAACTTATTATTGATTTGCAATCAGAACCTCTCTGTATTTTATCTGAGTATTTCTGCATACAGATTAATAGCACAATATACCACAAGTAGTACAATACGAGATCTCAGAACATACCCATTGAGAAGAAAATAAAGAGATAGAAGAGCTTACAACTGAACATGGGGTGTACATACATATATATATATATATATATATATATATATATATATATATATATATAAAGAAGCAAGATTAAATAACTGCTACTACAAAACTCATAATCATGTACAGCTACTCTAAACCTTGTACTACAAAACTAGTTGGTATAGCCTTCCCAGACTCCAGTGGTAATGCACCTAGGTAAACTGAAGTACGTTACATCTGGCATCTGGCTCAGATTCTTGACAATGTGGATGTATAGTAGGTGGGACTGAGTCTTTCTTTCCTATCTGCTCATTTATTTGCACTTGCAGCCACAACCTCTTTGGTGCTTGATTCTGCTTTCTCTGAAGTCAGTTGAAAAACTTCCATTAAATCAGTGGTGCAGGTTCAACTCCTCAGGGAGTCAAGAATTGGGGAGAAGACCTGCTCTATCCAGTGCACCATGTAAAGCAGTCAATGCTATACAGGGTAGCCAGTACAGACACTGTTTACCCATGTGTCCTTGTTGTGAAAGGAGTCCAAAATGAAAAAAATGTTCTGTGTGCCCTTTAAAAATCTTGAGATATTAGCTTTGTAGATGACCATTTTTTTAATGAGCATAGAGGACAACAGGTCATGAAATGGGAAAAAATACAAACAGTAATTTCAAAATTTATGTTCCATTGTATGCAGCAGTAACATTTTTACACATCCCAAACCAAATAAATCATAGTGGGCAGGGTGAAAAGAAAAGATAGATGGGGACAAGTGAAGACAGAAAAAAGAAGGAAAAGTAGATTAATAAAATTAAGAAATTCTTATATACCTTCTTCATGATAAACTCGTTTTTCTTCATAAGTTTCCCATTCCTCTTCCCCTTCTTCATAACCTTCTTCCCTTTCGTAATATTCCTGTTCTTCCCCATAATCTTCTTCCCATTCTTCATAAGATTCTTTTTGTACTTCATAAACCTCTTCTCTTTCTTCATATATTTCTTCTTTTTCATAAACCTCTTCCTTTTTAGCTACAGTGGTCACTTTGATCTCTTGTGGCTTCTTTGGAACTTCAGGAACTTTAAAAGGTTGCTCATGTTAAAACATGGAGTTTGCAAGGCATAATGTTTTATTTAATTTAAACATTTTTACACAGTAGTCTTAGTATTATATTGCTGTATTATTGTCTTCTGCTGCTATCAATATTGTCTCAGCTTGATTGGTTTCATTCAAATGCAGTTATTCAGTTTACTGATAGATTAGCTAATTCAGAGTTACCTCCTCAGTACAACATATCTATGAGATCATTATTTTGGGTTGTATGGGATCACATTTCAATTGCAATTTCGTCCTATTTTTTTCACTGGAAGACTACTATACTGAGTTCATTATATATCAGTAGCAAGAGAAAGTAGCAAGAGAAAGAGAAGAAAATAATGTTTCAAATTCATATCATCAGTACATGCTGGTAACAGAGTAAAATCTGTCTAAGGTTGTGTATGTCTTTACAACTTCTGAAACTGTAGACAGAAGCCACATTTAGTGGTCTAGTCTCTCCTTGATTTGCACACATAGCTCCCATTCACACTATAAAGGCAGATACAGATGGCAGGTATGGAGGAGGTAATATATCCTTTAGCAGCCTCTACAAGATGTATACTAAGTGTGTAGGCACACCATTCCAGACTTTCTGATCCACTGAAGTCAGCTGCAAAACTTTGATTAATTTAAAACATCACAGGATAAGTTCTGATACTATTTTAAGAAAAAACAGAAATGGACCATGAAGAAATTAGCACCTTTCCTAAATTCCGAATTTAAGGCCCAATCCAACCCCCAGCTGAGGTTAAGGGAAAGAGTTTCACTGATTTTAAAAGCATTGGGTCAAGCTCTTAGTGCATTGTTGTAAACCCACTGAATTCAAAAGATGGAATCCCATCTGGAGCCCCTTTGGAGGCCGCTTACTGTCTAAATACTCACTTTTAAAAAAAAAACAATTAGCATCAAAGAACATGTTATTTTGCCCCAAATGTTTTTATTCCCGACAAAGTTTAACAAAATGATAATATTCATATAAACAAAAAGTTAATTTAAAGAGAACTTTTGTTTAACAAATGCCTAATCGAAGCTGTTGATAGCAGTGCTGTCTAGATGTATGCTAGCTTGATGGAAGAAACACTGAAAAAACTGCTGATTCAAACTGACATTATGTACAGGATTAAGGGCTTTGTATGACCAGGCAAGAAACTACATTACAGTATATTCTGCATATTTTTAAACAGGTAGGTGCATCCCCTGATTTTATAAAATAACCTAATAAACAATAAAAGTAACATTTATAGAATAGTTTTTGTCTTTGTTTTACTTGCATTTTTATCAAGTTTCTTATTATTTTTATCTTCAGAGATTAGATTCTTTTATGCTAGTTCATGCTCATTTTTTAAATCTATATAAGGCATCACTAGTTTATAACTTTTAACTAGGATCAAGTGAGAAATTCATTCTTCTTGATAATCAGTGATCCAGAATATATTTTTTGAAATGTCCTTAAGAATGAGCCTTTGGGCTTTAGATATGCATCTTTATAACTTAAAAATTAAAAAAAATCAAATACATTATGTTTTAATTATTCTACAGGAGAGTAAAGTTAGTGCTGAACAAATGGTTTGACCTATGCTACAGGCCACTATAGTGGCAGGGTACTATGGGGGGCCATGCTCCACAGTGAATGAAATTCTTGTTAAAATATTTTATCTTCCCTTTTCATTCTACCCTTCCAATCTGTGCAAAAAATTCAACTAGAAGTATGTCCCACGCACCCCCCCCCAAGATCCTGGGAGGGAATGTGCTTATTTTTCTCACCCTTCCCCTCCCTTGCTAAATATTTGGTCAGTAAATTGTAGGCATTGCTGTCACAAAAGATTACATGTTGTAAAGGTAAGTGCCTGCATACCATGGGCTAAATCTATAAACAACAAAGTGAGGCACATATAATTATATTCACTGCACATTTACTAATATTCATTGGTTGGGTGTTAATGTAACCAAAAAAGACTTTCTGGAGAGTTGTCATGAATGCAAGCTTCTGTATATTTCTAAGCATAAAAGGATCATAATACCTGCTCCCTCACAGCATTGAGGTAGAATGAGCAATAAAGGGTAATGTTCTACCCAATCTGCCTCTAGAACTCCCTGTTTTCATCTTCTAACATTTGCTACATCAAATAAATTTGCTTTCTTAAAAACAGCTTTTTAAAAAACCATAAGAATCCATTTTACCTTTTGGTGGTGCAATTTCTTCAGGAGGTTTTGAAACCACCTTTTTCAAGACTTTCTTTTCAAGACCTTTCTTGATTGCTAAAATATACATATATATATATATATATTTAATATAATGTCTACAGAAAAAAAGTTGGATTTAACCCAGTACATTCTGTTTGACAACATTTCTAGTCTTAAATAGATAGGATTTTACCTTTCTTCTCTTCTGGTGGTGGCACAGCAAAAGGCAGCAAAACAGGAATAGGGATATCTGAGAAAAATAAAGTATTTTTTGTCAAAATATTTCAATGCTGCATTCTGAGTGATACGTGAAAAAAATCCCTAATAAACTTTAAATGCGGACAAACAAATTATTTTACTACAATTAAGAAAATCAACTTGTGGTGTCTACACTCACAGACAGACTGGGACTGGAGCAATCAGGAACAGTTACATTATTTTCCATATAGATGGGAACTGCAAAACCATGTAATGGATCTGCACATCTAATGGAAGGGGGCTACTGTTCCGTTACTGAAACTTAGTGCTGAGGGGTTTTCTCAGTCATCTCTTAATAGCATGAAAAAGGTTAAGTAACAAAGAGAAATCAGGATTCAGAGACTGATAGTTCCCACCGCCCAATGGGAAGAGGGTAATTCTCAAAGTCTTTGGGGCTGACAGGTTAGGCAAGCCAGTGAGAGAGTTAAAAACCAGGGGACCATTTGTCATGTGAGCTGGAGCAGCTTGATGCAGAATAGGGCAGTAGGAGAAAGCAGCAGCCTGAGCGGAGTGGGACAGAGAGCAGTAGACAAGAGACAGAACAGGCAGAGGCAGGTTGGAAACGGAGCAGCAGCACTGAGCCAGAGGAGCCAGAGCTGGGGATCTGGACCACTGAAGGCCAACCACACTGGTAGTGATCCAAGACTGATGTACAGTGGGGAGCAGACCTCCACTGTGCCAAAAGTAATATCAAAGCGGTGAGCAGCTGGGAGAGACAGGTGGGGTTCCAGGGCAGTAAGGGTGCAGTGGAGGGAGACACTGTAGAGACAGAAGGCCAGGCTCAAGTGAGGGAAACAGGGTCCCTCGACTGGAGGGCTGATGTTGGGGAGAAGGTTCCTGCCCCATGGTTCTGGCCCAAGGCCATGTAGCCACAACCAGAGCTGGTGTCTAACTTGTGGTATCACTGCAGCACAACCAAGTCCTGGGAGGGAGCCATGAGGGGTGTAAGGAGCCTGTGATTTTTTTCTTAAATTGCAGACTGTGGTTTGTGATGTTCACCATACCCATTATAAAATATGGTTATTCGTCTTACCTTCAGCTGGTACTTCAATTGGAACTGCAATTCTAGCATCAGGAACATCTGGAAAGTCAAAATATATAGAAATATGTAGAAAACATAGGTGCTGATGAACCCATCTCATTCCTAGGACTGGCTGTAAGGACTAATTTTAATTGACTCAAAAGACTGGACTTCCACCTCTTCCCATAGAAAACTGTCCTACAGGCTGTTACTCCTCAGAGTTAGGAAATATTCAGACTGCATCTCCACTCTTTGGTTTCACCCCTCACACCTATTTATATCCTCTTGGACTGTTGTGTGCAGTTCTTACTTCACCTTTGACTTAACATCACAGAAATACATACGGATAGTTATCATGTCCTCTTCATTATTCATGATTTATCCAAGTTAAACATATCTAATTCTATTAACCTTTAAATTGCATCACATCTTAAATTCCTGTATTCTGTTTTTTAAATCCTACATTTCAGTATTTTCGAAGACATTCTCTCTCTCTGTCTCTCTAAAACACCCACACCCACACCTTCCAACCAACCCCTCTCTCTACAGATAGAATGGTTGCTTTTCTCATCTATGATAAGTTGTTTGTCTATTTGGCTGTTTGGGTTTTTTTTTTTATCTCCTCCCTGATCTTCACTATATTTCATTAGAAGTCGGTGCCCAATTCACTGTCCAATCTTAGTCCAAAGGAAAAAAACAAGAGTTTGCACTGTAGAGAAAATGGCTTCCTGTAATGCATAGGAGGACCTCAAGCCCATGAGCTTCTCACTAATTATGGAGTCACCAAAACATTCATAATTGCTGTCTACAGGAAAAATCCTCTTCCTTTATGAATCAAGAAATTCCTTTTCAGCATGTTAGCCATGACATACAAAAACAAATCCAGAAATAAAGGTGTCAAAACCAAAATGTAAAGGAGGGCACAAAATTAAGTCAGTGTCAGATGATTCACAGACATAATCACATGTTTTTCTTTACCTGGTGGTTTCACTTCCAGTTTAATTTCTGCAAAAGAACAACAGATTTTTATTTAGAATGATTTTGCTCTCCAGCACACTATTTCAGCCCTTATACACAGCTACACTCACATTGTTCAATACATGCACTCACCTTTTGTTGTCAGATAGAGCTCTGCAGTGCTTCTTGCTTCACCCCTTGGTTCAAGATGAGCAATTACAGCATACACACCTAGAAAATGAAAGCATTTTGATACACACCTCATGTTGATCATTAAGAAAGAAAAGCAAGAAAAGGTGATGACAATGGAAACATCCCATTAAGGTTACCTTCATCTTCTGCAGTGACATTGTGAATAGTCATATAATGACATCGACCTTCACTTCTAAAGCTGTATTTATGACTTTCCTTCAGTTCAGTGGAGCCTTTGTACCACGTCACAATTGCATCATCAAAAGAAACCTCACATTCAAAGGTTGCAGACTGGTGTTCACTCACCACTATATTCTGTATTCTTTTTGTGAATTGAATGGGCTCAGCTGGTTTTGAGACAAAGCAAAAATAAATTAGTTATCCTTGGAGCAACTCATCTGTGGCTGTTTATATAATTTCTTGTGATTACATCAATGAGCAACAGATACCACTTGGATATAAAAAAGGAAGGAAAAAGAAATACAAAGAAATGTGTATTTGTCATTCTGTCTCCTGTGATGCCCTCCATTTTGGAGTGAAGTTAAGATGACATAAGAATATTATAACAACAAGATTATTGTGTGGAGAAGAATTCAAGAGAAGTCATGAAGGCAATTAAGAAAAGATAAAGGATGCTTGCTGCACAGACACATTGCAAATTTGAAATCTCAGGAAAATATAAAAATCTCAGAAAGAGGGGACTAAACATAACTCAGAAGTATTACTAGATAATGGATCATATTAATTATACAGACAAAATATTATTAGATTATATGGAAGGTAGTATCTCCTTCAGAGGAATAGCAGAGGAGAATTTCCCAGTCAGGCCCACCTTCAAAATTGAAGAAAATTTATAAATTCTTCTTTCCGCCTCTTCTGTTAACTGAGGATTGAGGAAAATTTTTACCATAACTGTAAAAAAGAGATTTCTGTCTGTTTACAAACCTTCAATTGTTAGATCAGCAGATGTTTCTACATTGCGAAGCTTGCAGGTATATTGTCCCTGGTCTTCTGTTCTAACATCTTTGATGATTAGCTTGTGTACTTTGTCAGAGACTTGTGTTGAATATCTGCCTCCTATCTTAAGGGCTTTTCCATTTCTATACCACTGAGATTTGGCATTTGGAATAGAGAACTGACATATTAAGGTGCATGTGCGTCCCTCCTTGAAAGCAGTATCATGAAGATCCCGCTCAACTGAAGGTTCTGTTAGCATGTTAAAATGGATATTTTAGTAAATATCATATAGTGATAAATTTAGACGTTCAAATTGCTTCAGATAGAAACTTTAAATATACACTTACCAATCACAGTTAGCTTAGCACTAGCAATATGTGGACCACAGACAATTCTGAAATTCCCCTGATCTGCAGGTTGGCACTTTCTGATTCTGAGTATGTGACGATCACCCTTAATTCCTATTTCATACTTGTCATTAGAGTCCAATTTTTGAGTTCCTTTGTACCAAGAGAGTTTGATTTCTGGATAATTTATCTTAATTTCACATTCAAAGACAGCATCCTCATCTGCTAAAACAGTCTGGTTTTCAATATCCTTGATGAGAGTGATAGGCTGAAAAATATTAATTTAAACAGGTAAGCCTTCATTTCAAGATCACATTTCCTGTTATATGATTAAATATTTTACTATCAGGACAAAGCCATCATGTCACCTCTGTCTGTGTGAGTCTCTGATGAATAAATGATACAAGTTCATCAAGTTCTGGTTCCTCTTTGCGAGCTCTCTCTGCAACTTCAACTTCCTGTAGAAAGACAGGGCATGGGTTAACATGAAGAAACACTACTGTGAAATAACTAGGATCCATGTTTTTATATCTGCTCTCCAAAAGTGCAGAGACTTATGTGTCTCTGTAACTGAGCCTTTGAAGAACCCATAGATTACTTTAGTCACCTCACAAGCACACCTTACAAACTCCATGTCATCAAGATTTTCTGGTTAGAGAGATGGGGATGGGATATACTTGCCCAGAAGGGTCACTGTTAGTAGTTGGATTGCTTTATGAGGGTTTGAACATGTTGGGAGTCAGAGTGAGACAAGACGCTCAGGTTTGAAGTCTGAATCTCTAAAGCATACAGCAATTCACACCTAGGACACAGAGCCCGTTCCCAGAAACCACATTTGTCTTAGCATTCCTGATACCACAATCTAACTACTGGTAGGTCTTACCAATCTATGGCTCTCTTCCTCTTGGCTTTGCTTTAGCAGCTCAAAGGCTTGCAGGAGGCCACGGAAATCTGTAATTCCATACATGAGAGCATACTTCTCATATTCTTTAGGATCAACATTTTTGAGAAGTTCCATAATATCAACCGGTTTTTCTTCCTCCGCTTCCTTCTTTTTGGTTGGAGTACTGTTTAAGTAATGAGGTTAATTAGAAAACATGAGCAATATATATCTTTACTTAGAGAATCCGTTGGGAAACAAAGTCAGTTAAAAATCATTCTGCACAGTGTGAGTCTTCAGGTTAATGCTGGAGAAGACTGCCGTAAACTGTTAGGCACGTAAGGAAAAGCTACACAACTTTAAATGGATTCTTTAGTTATTCAAGGACTACTGACAGGACTAAGGGTTGCTAGGATCAAGCCCTACATATAATCAGTGTTGACCTGTTCACTATACTGTAAATACTAATAAATTACATCTGGATCAGAGATACAGTCAAAGCATTCCCCATTGGAGAGACTACAGAGAAATTTAGAAAAGTTTCTAATACCTACCTCTTCAGTTTTGCTCTCAGATCTCCTTCAATTACTTCTTCCTTTCTTCGTTCTTCCACTTGAAGGTCAACGCTGCACTCAATTTCACCATGTTCATTAAAAGCTACACATCTATACTGTCCAGAATCAGTTTTTGTTGCGTCTTTTATTTCCAGTTTGGCTTCTTCTCCTCGCTGCTGGATGAAAATGCGACCTCCCCGGTTGAGTTGTCTCCACTTTCCCTTAGTCCATTTAACATTTGGGATTGGATCACCTCCAACTTTAGCAATAAATGTTGCAATACTCTCTGTAGAAAAATACAAAAAAAAATAAATCTTTCATGTGTCTTATGCCACAGGAGATAATATCCTGCTGCCAGTAGAACAAATAGAGAACATGACATTTTTGAGGGAACAAACTTACTTTCTGTAACTTTGATACTCTGAGGCTCAGAAATAAAGTAAAGCTTTCCATCCACTGGTGTCTTCTTAGCTTCCGGGGCAGCTGCTGGTTTTTCTGAAAAACAGAATTAAGAAATTAAGGTGGAGAGTTGAATAGAATGGCTCACTTTTAGGAGTAACAACTTATATCATTTCTCTGAAAGGGAAGTAAAAATTGTCAAGATATTTTTATTGTAGCTGAGTCCATTGACTAAAGCAGCATCCACAGTGCACTGAGGAAAGAAAAATGGCAAGTGCTTTCCATTGACTTGCTGCAAGTTGCCATTTGATTTTCTAAAATGGAAGCAGACACTGTAGGCCTGATCCTGATCTCTGGTCCATTCTGCAAAATTTAATTTTCATGAATGAAAATGATATCAGAATCAGGTCCTAAGATTTTCAGAAACTGATGACTTTAAGTGAGGTGCTTAAATGCAAAGCTGGGCATATAAATAAGTGACTTGATTTTCAAATGTGTTGATTAGCTTTTATTCAGCAATTCACTCAAGTCAGAACCAGCAGCTTCACTTGGGCATTCATTTCTTAAAAGTCTGGCCTACAAGGTTTCTCAGCTTTATGATCAACCTACAATGAGATATGTAAAGTGACTGAGCTGTTCCTAGGCCCACTGCTGCCTCTCTGCTAGGGCTAGTGCTAATATATTAATGACTGGGAAGAGATCATATGCTATAGAAGGGATAAGCCAATAAGTGTGTTTGAGATAGAAACACCCCCAAATGGTATTAATTTCACCTGCAGGAGGGACCAGTGTGAGTTGAAGTTGAGATAGCTCAGAGGCAATTAACTGTACTGATGCCTTTGAGTTGGGCAGAGTGTACTCTCTTAATGCACAGTCCAGTGTTTCCTATCTTTTTGGCTGGCTCACTCCAGACTTTGCTGTTTCTTCTTTTTGCAACATTAGCATGGAGCTCTCTCCCTGACAATATACACAGCTTCCTTAAGAAATACCTAAGCTCCCATCTTCACCATCAAGTATGCACGCACTAGAGACTGAAGCCTACTTTTTCAGCTTGGTCTTGTCTTAAACTCTTTGGGTGTGTTCACACAGGCTTCTTATTTTGACAGTTTTAAAATGGATAGCCGTGTTAGTCTAGTCCAGTGAAAAAACAACAAGGAGTTGTGTGGCACTTGAAGACTAACAGATCCCCTTGCATTTAGTTTCATTCCTTTCTGTAAGTTCACCCATCTCTGAAGCATCTGAGGAAGTGGGATCTTCTCCCACGAAAGCTCATGCAAAAAATAAATCTGTTAGTCTTCAAGTGCCACACAGCTCCTTGTTGTTTCTTATTTTGAAACAACAAAGGTTGTTTTGAAATAAGAAATAGTGTGTCCACATGACATACTCCCATTTCGAAACAAGGGGAGCCGTGTTTTGAAATGACTTAAACCTTTTTGCCGGCGGCGTGAGGTGCTCGGCTCCACTTCACCCTACTTCATCCCAGTCCCCTGCAGACCCCCGCGGGGTGAGGCTCCAGGCTACACTCACCCTGCCGGGGTCTGCAGCCCTCTGCAGACCCCTGCGGGGTGAGCCACCAGCTCCTCTCACCCCGTGGGGCTCTGCAGCCCCCCCCGAAATAAAATAGCATGTCCACACTGTGGACTTGCTATTTCGTTTCCCTTATTTCGAAGACACTTTTTTGTCTTTCGAAATAAGGTGTTTTGAAATAACACATTATTTCAAAATGTCTTGTTTTGAAATGTCCTGTTTCAAAACAAGCACTTTGTGTGTGAATATAGCCTTTGGGTATGTCTACACAGCTCTTTTATTTTGAAATAACACCGCTTATTTCAAAATTAAAGATTTTTGGTCCACATGACGTTTTCTTATTTCGAAAGGACAGATCCCGTCCTTTCAAAATAAGAACTGCTGTTTCGAAACAGGTTAAACCCCGATTGTTTCGAAACGGCTGTTATTTTGAAATGGTTATTTCAAAATAAGGCCGTTTTGACATATTGTTTCAAAACAACACCGTTGTTTTGAAACAACTGTTTTGAAACACCATGTCCAAACGGCTTTATTTTGAAATAACCATTTCAAAATAACAGCTGTTTCACTAGCAGGCTTTCCCTTAATTCGAATTAACATTTTGTTAACTCAAATTAACTTATTTCAAAATAATGACTTTATTTTGAAATAACTCATTTCAAAATCCTTATTTCGAAATAACGATGTGTGTGTAGACATAGCCTTTTGTTTTATGTGCAAGGTTACTTTCTAAACCCTTGGAGTAGTGATCTACTATTCATTTGACATGGATCTCCTAAAGTATATGCTGAATATATGGTGCTATATCATTAAATATAATTTTCAGAGGGGTAGCAGTGTTAGTCCGTGTACAGCAAAAACAATGAGAGTCCCATGGCACCTTATAGACTAACAGATTTCATCAGCTGCATTTTACGAAGTGGTTTGGAGCCTACAAAAGCTTATGCCAGAAGAAATCTGTTAGTCTATAAGGTGCCATAAGACTCTTGTTGTTTTTATTAATTATAATATGGTCAGTATTTCGGCTTATGTGATATTTCATAAAGTAGACATGTTATCTTCTAATTGATTATGAATACTTAATTCACAGAAAACAAAGATGAAATCATTATGGTTTTATTTTAAATTGTCATTACATGACCTCTATTTTACTATACCTTTCACTGTCACTTTTGACTTGCAGGAGTCACTCCCAGCTACATTTGTAGCTTTGCACACATATTCGCCTTCCTCAGTTTTAGTAACTGCTGTGAGTTCCAAAAGAGCTGTTCCATTAGCAAAGCTGATGTTGCACTTAGCTGAAGCTTTTATTTCTCTCCCAGCCTTCAGCCACTGAATCCTGATTGGGTCTGATCCATGGACATGGCAGCTGAGCTGCAAAATATCGCCTACCATTATTGTTACCGGTCTAAGAGGTTGGTCAAACACTGGTGGCTTTTTCGGTTCTGGAATTGGAAAATATTTTAGTAAATAACCAAGAAAAAGTGTTTGTTATGAACTTGAGAGAGAAACAAGAAATAAATGAAATCTTGACTCTAATATGTCAGTCATGTAAGAGAATTATCAGCAAGGGATATACACAAGTCTGATTTCTGCAAATACTAATACTATATAGCAGGGGTGGGCAAACTGAAGGAACTCAAGAGCCACAGAAGTTGATTATTAAACCTTCAAGAGCTGCACTGAGACATATAACCATATATTTTTACCTACTAAATTGATTTGCTGACATTCTTTCGCAAGGCGCACTTTTTTGTTCAAGAGCCACATGTGGCTCCCGAGCCACAGTTTGGCCACACCTGCTATATAGTATTAGAAAATGTAACTAGTACAAACAGAATTTTTTTTCAAGCATACATGAAGAGAGCTTTATGTAATCCATCTTCTTTCAATGCAGTAGTTAACATTTGCACTGATTCTTTAAAAAAAATTAAAACAACTGAAGCACAACTGCTAGTGTTTCTTACTCACATTTTAGAAGACCAAACACATAAATACTACATTCACATTACTGTTTGACTCCATTCTGCCACAGCAAACTGCCCCCAGTTTACAAATTTTAGACACAGATGCATTTGTTCTTATCCTTCCTTCATACAATGAAAGAAAAGCTGCACATCTTGCTTAACAAAACTGTCTCTACATGAAAAGCAAATGAGTAGAGATTTGATTGGTATTATGAGACCTTGCATTTTTATACTGCTGAATACCAGGCTGTTCTGTTTTTACAATCTTACTTCATAGTTCAAACCAGATGCAACCGATTACCTCATCATCATCATCATCAATCTTAAAACAATATTAATCTGACCTTAACCTGGGAAAAATCAAATGAGTTGCTTGCTTTTGTGGTTTAACTTGATCCCTTTCTGACTGCCCATAACAGCAAGGGAGAGGGACAGTGTCAGTGCAATTGAGAAAAAGGTAAGAAAGCACAAGTATTAACATTAATGTAGGTAAAAAAGAAACGAATACCACAGGATTTAAATCTCTGCTGTGTGTTAGATGAATGTCTTAGCCCATATAACATAATATCACACAATATTATCTCAGATAATATAAAGGCAAAAAAATTGGGAGAGTAGGGAATCAAATCATCATGATTTTATTAATTAGTGGGAGTTTGGAAAAACATGACTGTAAATATAAGGAGATAAGATGACCTCTGGCATTTTTTGGCTCCAACTGGAGATTAGCCACACATCACTTGACTAGTTCTCAGTTTGGATGTTTCATTTGGTAGGGACAAAAGGTTAATTTTCTGGATCTTGATCTGTGGAGAAGCTGAGCACTCACTATGCCAAATGAAATTACCAGGAGATGCAGGTGCTCAGTGCCTTTGAAAACCAGGCCAAGGTGTTGGACCCACTAAAATATTCCTCTGCTTAACAGTAGGCAGTAATGCATTTGCAGTGCATTTATTTTAAAAAAGTCTGCCCTCAGACATTCATGAACAATCTAGTTCATTTCAGTGACAGTTGCAGAGTTATAAATGTGGCTTGAAGTGAAACACGTTTTACTTCACGCATTTTACATTGCTCTTTCCGTGCAGTTCTCTGAAAAATCTCAATGGAGGTTCAAATGAAGTGTCTGTATGGGCTCATTTTTATGAGGAATTTAAAAGTTATAGTTTAACATATGACACATCATACCACACCACAGTAGGGAAGAGACGGAAGAAAATCCAACTGCACAAGGAAAAGATGTAATGGAAAAGGCAAAGCATCTGCATTAGACGTGCTAAGAGCTAGTTAAATAATTAACAAAATACATTCTGAAGACATAATGTATTATGCTTACAATGTATATTAAGGATATGGACCTCCAAAGATATATGATAAACTGGGATTATGTATGGAAGATAAGCAATAATAGGTCCCAAAGGATACTATGCAAAAAGGGAGGGGGGCTGTTTGGTTTTTTTTTTGTTTTTCGTTTCAAAGGCTGATTCTTGTGTTAGTACTAAATGTTTTCAGCTCTTTTTGAGAACTACTGACATTGCCTTGGAAGAATCTGTCACATTTTAGTGAACAAATATTCCAGGTGTGGTCTGAAATTTGTTTAATTACCAGGAAATATTATGACTTACCGTAAAGTTCTAGTTATTCATAACATGCACAGTGTTGGGTTATTATTATTTGCTACAAAGGTTTGTGTAATACTGTTTGATAAATGAAATATAGAAAGCTATAAAAATTAATCACTATTTTGTAGCATATTATTTGTACCATATTCTAAGTCAAAAACACAGGCATGTAAAGGAATTTAAACTTCAACATTTTTGGAGGGACCCATTTAACACACATGAATGAATGGCTTGTATGTTTCTCTCCACCTCAGATTTCTCAGGATGCCTCTGGCAGGGGTGCTTAGCAGTGGGGAGGTAATGGCTAACACTGGCAGTGGAACTCTGTGTCTGTGCAGCCAGAGAAGAGAAGCAGCAGGTTGACTGGCTGCCAGCTGAGCTCTTTCCTTTCTCACCCCTACAGCTGCTGCTTCTCCTTCCCTGCTGAGGGAGTCACAGCACTGCGGAGGTGATGGAGTCAGAGCAACACATGGAACGCCAGCAACAAGGTGCAGCTCTAGAGATGGGAATGAGGGTTCAAGCTGAGCTGGCAACCTACCACCTTGCTGTTTGCTTTCTTGATGGGCTGGAGAGATGCATAAAAATCTTGTAGGAGGCTGTGCCCCTGCTTGCCCTCTCTTGTGTACTCTACTGGACAAAAAGATTAGAAATATTGTGTCCAATTCTATCCTGAGATACAGAACTTATTTGGAACTTAATGAAAGCTGTGCCTGCATATCTAAAGCAAAAATTGGTGCCATTATTTCACTGTGAATGTTCAGACACAATTATATGTGGTTGAACAATAAGAATCCTACTGAGAATTTTTCAACTTGCTCTAAAAGGCATATATTGACAGCTAACATTCTGATAAAGGGAACAACACCACAGAGAGGCAAAACATGAAATTAACTAACCTTTAATGACAACAGAAGAAGTACACAATGCACTTCCTGCTTCATTGGACACTTTGCAGGTATATAAGCCAGCATCAGCCTGTCCTGCTCTCTTAATATGCAGAAGTAAGGTGTTCTTTAGGAATGAAATTTCACAGTTTGGACTCTGATGTATTTCTTGATTGTTTTTAAACCAAGCAACAGTCAGAGGCTGAGAACCAGAAACACGGCCCTCAAGTTTAAGAGCATTCCCTTCGGTTTCTTCTACTGTTTCAGACAATTTCTTTGTAAAATTAGGTGGAATTTTTCGTTCTGCAAGAAATTAATATACTGTTTTAACTCTAAAAATAAATTTTAAAATAATATATTTTCAAGAAATACCTCTAATGACTATATTTTGTTTAAAAACTGCACTCATTTAAACAAGAGGTTTTTTTGAACAAAAATTATATAGAGAACACCACTCTTAGAAGAGCAAAACACCAGATTGTCTAAATAGATAAGAAAGCTTTACTATTTAAAAAGTAATAAAAGAAATCACTTATCTTGTACTGCCTTTAAAAATGCCTTTTAAAAACAAAATTAAAACTTTATGTGTAAGGAACAAGGACTAAACCAGACTTTTTAAAAAAATCATTTAAGATGACAATCTCTAATGTTTTGGACAAGAGTAGATGGAAGAAAACGTCATCTCCCCTCCAAAATTTCTCCACACTTTCTTGAAGGAGCTTTTGATTTGTGATAGATAGTTTAATATACATTTTCTAATCCCAATATAGAAAATTTATCTAGCAACAAGACAACATATTTTTGACATAAATTCCATGAGCACATTGAACATGTAAGTCAGTCAGTACCTTTAATAGTAAGCTGAGCTGTGCAAGAGTCCTTTCCAACTTCATTGCTAGCATGGCACGTATATTTTCCAGAGTCTGTATTGTCAACATTCAGAATTGTCAAATAAGATATGTTATCTACATAACTCATCTGGTACTTTCGTCCAGTCCGTATCTCTTGATTATTTTTTGTCCAAATGACCTTAATAGGCTGTGTTCCAGAAATGTGACATTCAAATTCAGCACTTTCCCCAGCAATAACATCCATGGGTTTAACTGGGATATCAAAAAATGGAGGCTTCTTCCCTTCTAAAAGGTGAAACAAACAGAAAAGCATGCATAGCTTTTAAAATCTTAGTTAAAGCACACTGTAAAATAGATGTTGGACCTATTGTTTTATGGAAAAGAAAAAATGATGTGGTGAAATTTAAATGAAATTATTGGATAACCAACTGACCTGTAAGAATGAGCTTGGCACTGGAAGAAGCAGTTCCACTAGCATTGGTAGCAGTACAAGTGTATTGCCCAGCAAGGCGCTTGTCAGTCTGCAAAATCTTGAGAGTTGCTACATTATTTATGAAGGAAGTTTGCATATTGTTGTCATCTCTGATATGTATGCCATCTTTAGCCCAAGATACTTTAATAGGTTCTGAACCAGTTATTTCACAGTCAAATGTAACTGGTAAGCCAACAGTTTCTTGAATGTCTCTCAAAGTTCGTGTAAATGAAGGTGGAAATTTGCGTTCTGCAAGTAAAGAAGTATTGCTCAATGAAGGGTTTGGGAAGTTATTCAGCTCCTGACATATTCTCCAGGAAAGATGGCCTAAGAAGACACTGTATTGTGATATGGATTGGGCAGATTTACAGAAAGACACTGAAAGGTAAGGTCATTGTTTACTACCAACTTGTCTAAAATAAAACAGTATAAGGACCACAAAGGATCAAGGTGATTATAGGTTAGGCCATTTAGTGGCTGGGGGATGGGGGGTGGGGACAGGTTAATGTGAAGAGTGGGCTCTGCCCAGAGATACCAGGATGAGTATTAGCAGTTGCATCCTTCTTCTCTCATTGGTTAGAAAGCTGTTAATCAGAGTTTAGCTCTAAACTTTGATTCATGGTCTATAGAATTCTCTAGATTAGTAAAAGCTGGAAGAATAACTGGAGAGATGCCCTAAACTGAGAGGAGAAAAGACAGAAGAATGTAAACCCTAAAGCCCAGTCTATGCTGCTGGTGGGAGGTGAGGGGAGATATTCAAGTTCCGTAAAGTAGCTCAAGTATTTCCCATCAATGTACGTGTTTGCATACTGCAGCATCTTCATGGCATTGCTTTGAGGGAGGCATCCTCCCGTCAATGCAGCCTCACTCAGTTTAAGGATACCATTTAAGGACAAATTTTTGGGTGGTGGGGGAGGAATTTCTTTCCAGTCTTTCTCTACTGGAAGATAATCAGTGTTGTAAAATCTCTTGACATGGATAACTTCTAAGTGGTTATGGAAAGGTACAGTGTTCCAAAAAACAATTCTCTGAAACATCACACTTTAAGGAAGTAAACTTTGAAACTTGATAGCATGAGAATATTCACCTTTAACAGAAAGCAAAGCTGATGAGGAAGTCTCTCCAACACTATTTTCTGCTTTGCAGATATACTTCCCACTATCACTGCTATCCACCTGACTGAAAACCAAAGTGGCTACGTTGTTCTTAAAGTACATTTTAGAGGTTGGAGTCGCCCTTAATTTTGTATCTCCTTTGTACCATGATATGATAATTTCTGGTGTGCCAGCAACTTGGCATTGTAATGATGCTGAATCCCCAACTGTCACCTGAACAGGTTCCAAGTGTGTAACAAAATAAGGTGGCTCTAAAGAAAAATCAAACATCATTAATTCAAAAAATCAAATATCACAATGACTGATAGTATATAAATGATCTTTGTTGAATGAGGACAAACCTAATACAGAGACTGTAGAGTTACAATGATCTTGTCCAGAATCATTCTTAATATGGCAAGTGTACTGCCCCTGATCTTCTATTTTGCTATTGGGAACTTCTAGTATGGCAGATGTTTCTGTGGTGGTGATGCTGCATTTTGCAGAATGAGCTACTTTGAATCCATTTTTCTTCCACTGGACTGCAATCGGAGGGGTACCAGTGTACGTGCATTCCAGAATTAATGGTTTTCCTTTCTCTACACTCAGGTCATTCAGTTTTTTCACAAATTTGGCTGGTTCTATAGTGAACAGTATGAAGATAAAAGTTAAAGATAGCCATGAAAAGATTTTTTTTTAAAGGAAATGTATGAAATTGCAAGCTGGACAAACCTTTTACAAAGAGCTGTGTCATGCAGGAAACTTGGCCAGCCTCATTAGTAACCAGACAGGTGTAGTTTCCACTTTGGGGTGGCTGTACATCAAAAAGCTCCAGTTCTGCAACTGAGTTTTCCAAAGTGATGTTGCATCTATGTCCTGGTACTAGCTCAACGCTACCTTGAAACCATTTAACATCCAATGGAAGAGAGCCTTGTATGATACTGGTAAAAGTTATGTTTGCCCCAGATAAAACTTGCAGGGGGTCAGGTTTCCTCACAAAAGATGGAGGTTCTACAGGTATTCATAACATAAAAACACAATAAGATTTTTGCACTTTGATAAAAAGTAACATTCTTACAAAAATATTGATGAGAAGAATTTTATAACAAAGCCAAGAAAATAAAATGCCCACCAAATAAGTGTTTTATTATATGAAGCTCTGCCTTATTTTGGCTACTAACCTCTAACAGTTAAATATGAACTGCATTCATCAGATCCAGCTACATTGCTAGCTGTGCATGAGTAATTTCCCGTATCAGATTCCTTTAGTGCATTCACTTTTAAAGAACAAGTATTGTCTGCAAGGGTTGTCTGATACTTGTCTCCGCTTGTTATCTTATGTCCGTCATGGAACCAGGAAACAGAAATTGGTGGTGTCCCAGACACTTTGCAATCCAGGACAACAGAAGAGCCAAAGAGACCATTGGTGTCTTTCAATTTTCTTGTGAAGGAAGGAGGAATAACACGATCTGTATAGGATAAAACAAAAGTATAAAAATCACAGTATTACTAGTTAAAAGGGAGATGGTTCTCAGGCATCTAGCAGAAACACTGCACTTTCTTTTGGCACATCTGCTTTGGCCTAGGGGAATCCTATAGAGGCCGACAGTCTAGCTGTGGAGGCCTGATGCATTCAGAGAAGATGAGTGAATTGGAGAATACCATCTAAAGCTGTTACTTACTTTTCTTCTCTTATGTTTTCAATACTTCCCCACAGGGAAAACAACAATATTGTTTGGGCTCAGTTGATGAGACTGAACCATAGCAACACCCTCATCCTCTTCAGGGGTTGAAAAATGTGATTCAGGTTTCACCCTACCCCTACCCCCCATGATCTCTATAGTGTTAGCTGGGCCAAAGATGGCCCCTAAGGTCACATGAGCACTGAGTCTTCCGACAGTGGCAGAAGTCTGAAGTGATACAGAAGGAAGCAACATGTTTTTGAAGACATCAAAAAATCAAAGAGAAATCACAAGTCAATCAACTAACCTGAAACACGCACTGAAGCCGTGCAGCTACTTTTACCAACACTATTTTTCACTTCAAATGAATACTCCCCACTGTCTTCTACTTTTGCATTGAGAATCTTAAGCACAGACACTTTGTTGAAGAAGCTAATTTTGTATTTCTGATCAGTAGACAGCTCATGCCCATCCTTAAACCACCTAGCAGTAAGCTCCGGGGTGCCATCCACTGTACATTCTAGAGTACACGAGTCTCCAGATGTGACTTTCATTGGGCCTGGTTTCTCTACAATGACTGCAGGTTCTGAAATAAGATGCAAAATCACAGTCATATTTGATGACAGGACAGCAGAAGTAATCAGTTTATTAACTGCTGTTAAAATATCATTGTATGTTCCTTTGTTTCCTTATTACCAACCTAGAACTGACAAGGTGGCAAAGCACTCCTGTGCTCCAGCGTCATTTTTGATCTGACAGATGTATTTGCCAGCATTGGCTGGTTCCACATTTCCAATTTGTAGAGTTGCAACGTTTTCTGAATAGGAAATCCAAAGATTTTCACTTTCTCTAATGATTTCTCCTTTGTCTTTCAGCCACACAACAGAAATGGGCTGCGTTCCTTCTACTGTGGCCTGCAGCTCAACTGGCTCCCCAACTACAGCCGTGAAATCACTGAGTTTCTTCACAAAAATCGGTGGTGCTGGTGAACAGAAGATGTGTTCTATTAGAATGGCAAGAGGAGTGCCCAAGGAGAATGAGGAGAATGAGTGTATGCTAGGAAGGGACCTCATGAGGTCATCTAGTCCAATCCCCTGCTAAAAGTAGGACCATGCCCACTAAATCATCCCAGGTAGGGTTTTGTCTAACTGGCCCTTAAAGGTTTCCTAAGACGGAGATTCCACCATCTAACTAGGTAACCCATTCCAGTGCTTTGCCACCCTCCTAGTGAGAAAGTTTTTCCTAATATCCAACCTCGACCCCTGCAGCTGCAACTTGAAACCATTGCTCCTTGTTCTCTCCTCTGTTACTACTGAGAACAGCCCTCCTCTTTGGAGCACCCCTTCAAGTAGTTGAAGGTTGCTAACAAATCCCCCCTCAGTCTTTTCTTCTGCAGACTAAATAAGCCTAGTTCCTTGAGTCTCTCCTCGTAAGACATATGCCCCAACCCCCTAATCATTGTTGCCCTCCAGTGGACTCTTTCTAATTTGCCATCATCCTATATGTTGTGTGGAGCCCAAAACTGGACACAGTATTCCAGATGTGGCCTCACCAATGCCAAATAGAGGGGAATAATCACAACTCTCAAACTGCTGGCAACACTCCTAATATGTCATTGGCCTTTTTGGCAAGAAGAGCACATTGTTGACATATATCCAGCTTCCCATCCACCATAACCCCCTGGTCCTTTTCTACAGTACTGATGTTTAGCCAATCAGTCCCCAGCCTGTAGCAGTGCATGGGATTTTTCTGTCTTAAGTGCAGGACTTTACACTTGTCCTTGCTGAACCTCATGAGATTTCGTTTGTCCCAATGCTCCAATTTATCTAGGTCTCCCTGAATCCTATCCCTGCCCTCCAGTGTGTTTACCATTCCTCCCAGGTTGGTGTCATCTGCGAATTTACTGGGCATGCAACCTATCCCATCATCCAGATCATTAATAAGATGTTGAACAGAACTGGCTCCAGGACCAACCCCGAGATCACTCCACTAGTTACTGGTTACCAACTAGACACTGAACCATTGCTTTGTACCCACTGAGCCCAATGATCTAGCCAGCTTTCTATCTACATTATGGTCCTTTCATCAGAACCATATTTCCATAACTTGCTGATGTATAAATTATTGTACAAACCTTTTAGTGTTATAGAGCAAATGCAAGTGTCACTTCCCACATCGTTTGTGGCTTTACAGTGATATTCACCAACATCTGTGGCATCCACATTAAGAATATGAATGCTAGTGAGGTAGTTCTTGGACACGATTTTGTACTTCTTGCTACTTTTAATCTCTCTTTTGTCCTTATACCATGAAATTTGGAATGGAGGAGTGCCCTGAAGTTCACATTCAAGATGAGCATCTAAACCTTTCAAGGTCTCAACTGGATGGGGTTTCTTGCTGAAAGCAGGCGGTGCTATAAAAAGAAGTTTGGGTTTCTGTTAGTTGAGTTTGGGACATAATGGAGAAATCAGCATTTAAGTATTAATTTCTATCACTATGTTGGACTGACACAGAAGAATAAAGACATTAATAATAAGTAAGAGATGGATTCCAAGCCAAAGAACACTGTAAGATATTTATCCTACATTCTGAACTGGTAGTATTCATCTATCTGACTAAAGAGAATATTTAGCTTTGCACAGCAAGCTGAAAGAAAGAAAGATTCTGACCTTTCACTTTCAATGTGGTACTGGTGGTTGCACTACCCGCTGCGTTGCGAGCTTCACAAATATAATCTCCACTGTCTTCTGTGGCGAGATTGCGCATTTCAATGACTGCCACAGAATCAATGAAGGACATTCTGTATTTTTCACTGTCATGGATCTCGATATCATCTTTGTACCACGTGATTTTGATTTCTGGAGAGCCGCCTACTTTACATTCATATCTAGTGGAATCATGCTGTTTTACAACTCTAGAGGAGTCTAGCTTTGTAATAATTGTAGGTGGTTCTATAAAACCAAAGGAGAAGGATAAATATGATGATATGCTAAATTGCACTGATCCATTAAGATGAGTAAATCAGTAAAATATTCAACTGAAAACATAGACTTTGGGTGTGGGTGGGTGGCACAAAATGTGAATTTATGTTAGCAAGTGATGTATGATGTCACACCATGACAAAGATGCACACATAGCTTGAATATGGAAATATTTTAGTAAATAATCAAGAAAGAAAATTGTGTTATGACTTAAAGCAAAGAAGACAAGAAATCAGACCTGTGTTGAATATATTCTTCCTATCTTAATGGCTTTCTATTTCTATAATCACTGAGATTTGGGATAAAGAACTGACAAAAAGGGGATGGATATCTGTCCTTCCCTAAAAGCAGTATCATGAAGATCCTGTAGAACTGCATATTCTATTAGCATGTAAAAATATCTTACGTAGTAGGTATTAGATAGTATTAAAATTAAGAAACTTACCAATCACAACTAGCTTAGCACTGGCAATATGTGGACCACAGACAATTCTGAAATTCCCCTGATCTGCAGGTTGGCACTTTCTGATTCTGAGTATGTGACGATCACCTTTAATTCTTATTTCATATTTGTTACTAGATTCCAATTTTTGAGTTCCTTTGTACCAAGAGAGTTTGATCTCTGGATAATTTATCTTAATTTCACATTCAAAGATAGCATCCTCATCTGCTAAAACACTCTGGTTTTCAATATCCTTGATGAGAGTGATAGGCTGAAAAATATTAATTTAAACAGGTAAGCCTTCATTTCAAGATCACATTTCCTGTTTATGATTAAATATTTTACTATCAGGACAAAGCCATCATGTCACCTCTGTCTGTGTGAGTCTTTGCTGAATAAATGATACAAGTTCATCAAATTCCTGTTCTTCTTTGCGAGCTCTCTCTGTAACTTCAACTTCCTGTAGAAAGAAAGGGCATGGGTTAACATGAAGAAACATTACTGTGAAATAACTAGGATCCATGTTTTTATATCTGCTCTCCTGAAGTCCAGAGACTTATGTGTCTCTGTAACTGAACCATCTGAGAACCCATAGCTTACTTTAGTCACCTCGCCAGCCCATCCTACAAAGTCCATGTCATCAAGATCTTCTATGTAAAGAGATGGGGATAGGATGTATTTGGGGAGAGTACCTCACCACGGTTTGAACGAGTTAACAAGAAATTCAGGACTGAATTCTGAATCTCTAATACACACAGCAATGTCTCATCTAGTACAGAGAGCCTGTTCCCAGAAATCATGTTCTTTTTAGCATTTCTGATGCCACAGTTTGACTAGGTCTTACCAATCTATGGCTTTCTTCCTCTTGGCTTTGCTTTAGCAGCTCAAAGGCTTGCAGAAGGCCACGGAAATCTGTAATTCCATACATGCGAGCATACTTCTCATATTCTTTAGGATCGACATTTTTTAGAAGTTCCATGATGTCAATGGGTTTCTCTTCCTCCTCTTCCTTCTTTTTGGTTGGAGTACTATTTAAGTAATGAGATTAATTAAAAACATGCACAATATATATCTTTTCTAAGACAATGTTTTGGGAAACCACATCAGCTAACAATCATCCTGTATAGTGTGAGCCTTCAAGTTAATGTTTATGGAACCTTATTCTGAACTGTTAGGCACATAAGTATTAGCTATACATGATTTCAAATATACTCTTGATCTATTCAGGGACTTCTAACAGGACTAAAGGTTGCTAAGTTCAAGCCTTAGATATAATTGGTGTCAATCTGTTCACTACATTGTGAATACTAATAAATTACATTTGGATCAGTGACAGTTAAAGCATCCTCCACTGTAGAGACTATAGAGAAATCTAAGATAGATTCTAATGCCTACCTCTTTAGTTTTGCTCTCAGGTCTCCTTCAATGACTTCTTGCTTTCGTTCTTCAACTTGAAGGTTGATGCTGCTCTCAATTTCACCATGTTCATTAAAAGCTACACATCTGTACAATCCGGAATCAGTCTTTGTTGCATCCTTTATTTCTAATTTAGCTTCTTCTCCTCTCTGCTGGATGGTAATACGACCTCCCTGATTGAGTTGTCTCCACTTTCCCTTAGTCCATTTAACACTTGGGATTGGATCACCTCCAACTTTAGCAATAAATGTTGCAACACTCTCTGTAGAAAAATATAAAATTAAAAAAAATCATCTGTCATGTGTCTAAGACCCTAGGACATAATTTCATGTTTCCAATGTAACCAACAGAGAAGGTGATATATTTTGGGAAGAGCAATCTTACTTTCTGTAACTTTGATACTCTGGGGCTCAGAAATAAAGTAAATCTTTCCATCCACTGGTGCTTTCTTAGCTGCTGGGGCAACTGCTGGTTTTTCTGGAAAATAGGGTTAAGGAATTAATATGGAAGGTTTAATACAACAGCTCACGTTCAGACATAACATTTTTCTCTCTCCAGAACAGGAAGAGATCTATTATGAGAATATTTTGTCATAGGTAAGTCCATTTACCAAAGTAGCATTCATAGTGCATGCAAGAAAGAAACATGCCAAATACTTTCTGATGACTTTCAATAAGCTTGCATTTGACTTCCTAAGATGGAAGTGGACACTGTGTGCCTTATTCTGATTGTTGGTACACCCTGTAAACTTACATGGAGGCAAATGATTTCAAAATCAGGTCCTGAAACTTTTTAAAAATGGATTACTTTAATTTAATCTCTTAAATCCATAGCTGGGCACATAAATAAAAATAGCCTGATTTTCTAAAGTTACTATCCATTGGTACCAAGCAGCTCCCACTCAGGACAGTAACATGGAGCTTCCCTTTGGTGCCCATTTATCAAAGACCTGGCTTACAAGGTTTCCTAGTGTTATCAGCAGCCTACATCTAGAAATTTGAAGTGACTAAATGACTCCTAAACAGCCTCTGTGCTATGATGGTGTCACTTTAATATATGAAAGGCTATGAAGAGATTGGATGATATACTAATGGAAGGACAATTAAGTACATTTGAGAGAAAGTCTCTACTTCAAACCATATTAATTTCAACTGTGCAGGGACCAGTGGGGGTTGAAGCTGAGATAGCCCAGAGGCAATTAATTCCACTGCTGCCTTTGAGCTGGGCAGTGTTCTCTCTTAATGCACAGCCCAGTGCTCATCCTTGTTCTCCTACCTTTCTGGCTCACTCCACACCTTTCTGGCTAACTCCAGACCTCTGTCCTACTTTTCTGGCTCACTCCAGGCTTTGGTGTTTCTTCTTTCTGCCACACTGACTTGGAGCATGCTTCCTGACAATATACACAGCTTCCTCAAGACATGTCTAAACTCCCATCTTTGCCATCATGAATGCATGTGCTAGAGACCAAAGCCCACTCTTTCAGCTTGGTCTTGTTTTAAACTATTTTGTTTTCTCTACAAGGTTACTTTCTAAACCCTTGGAACAGCAATCTACTATTCCTTTGACACAGAATATCTAATGCATACTTATGGTGCTATACTGTGAAATATAATAAGCTCAGTATTTAAGTTTATGTGATATGTCATAAAGTAGAAATGTTATCTTCTAATTGATTATGAATACTTAATTCACAGAAAACAAAGATGAAATCATTATGGTTTTATTTTAAATTGTCATTACATGACCTCTGTTTTACTATACCTTTCACTGTCACTTTTGACTTGCAGGAGTCACTCCCAGCTACATTTGTAGCTTTGCACACATATTCGCCTTCCTCAGTTTTAGTAACTGCTGTGAGTTCCAAAAGAGCTGTTCCATTAGCAAAGCTGATGTTGCACTTAGCTGAAGCTTTTATTTCTCTCCCAGCCTTCAGCCACTGAATCCTGATTGGCTCTGATCCATAGACATGGCAGCTGAGCTGCAAAAGATCTCCTTCCGTTATTGTTATTGGTTTAAGAGGCTGGTCAAACACTGGTGGTTTTTTTGGTTCTGGAATTGGAAAATATTTCAGTGAATAGTCAAAAAAAGAAGGAAAAAGAAATGTTTGTTATGAACTTGAGAGAGAAACAAGAAATAAATGAAATTTTGATTCTACATGTCAGTCATCTCTACAAGGGAATGATAAGCAAGGTGTGTTGATATGCACAAGTTTGTTTTCTGTGAATATTAATGTTATATAATATAAATAGTGAGGAAAAAGTACTTTGTCACAAATATGCAAAAAGAGGGCCTTATGTATTCCATCTTCTTTCAATGCGGTAGTTAATTTGCATTCATTCTTAGCAAATATTAAGACAACTAAAGCACAGGAGCAAAAGCTTCAAAAAAGCAAACTTTTAATAAAACAACTGATAGGTAAAATTCCACAGGAAGCATATCTAATGGAAAAAAAAGCAGCTTCTGGAGAGCGAAAAGTTTCCCAGGGAGGTGCAACTGCAAACCAGGGGAGCTGCTGGGTATGGGCTCACTGGGACCATTCCCTGAAAGTTTTGCCCAGTTCCCTGAGGTTTGGGCCCCACTATGTAGCCTGCCTTGAGCCCTGGTGCACATATAGCCTGCCTGAGCTCTAGTGTGCCTGGGAGGTCAGCTGAAACTGACTGGGGTGGGGCATCCACTGTATGGCACATGAAGGCACATGCCCCAGGGCAAGGGAACAGGAGGGAAATTTAAAATGCTGCAGCCAAGTGGCACAGGCATCACATTCCAGCAGCAGTCTTCGTGTGTGATCAGCTTCTTCTTCTGCTCCAGAAAAACCAGTACATAGCTGCAGGGTGAGTATTGGCTCTGTCCTGTGCCCCACTAGGCAATGAAAAGGGAAAGTGGAGCTGCATTTCAGAGGGTGGAGTAATAGCAAATAGGTCAGTTTTAGATGGTGGGGTAATAGCTGGGGGGGGGATAGTTTTGGGCAGCAGAGTAATAGTGTGGGGGTTCAGGCAGTGGAGTACTGAGGGTGAGATGATTTTGGGTGGCAGAGTAATAGGGGGTTGGTTTTGGCCAATGAAATCATTGGTTTCAGGCAGAAAGGTGCTAGTTGTGGGTTTGTTTTCTCGTAATAGAGTAATAGCTGGGGGGTTAGTTTTGTGGGGCAGGTAATAGCATGAGTGTGAGTTGGGGTCCAGGGACCTGTGCCATGAATCTTTTTCCTATGCAGCAATCGCCGCCATCAGAGCGGTCTTCCGGGCACAATTCAGCACTGAGTCTGAACCCAGTGAAATACTCCGGAAATCACTTCAGCAACTCCAACTGGAGTTGCTGAAAGCCAACCGCAAGGCATTTGTGGTCAGCTTCCCCTAATATGTATTGGCAGCTTAGAAAGTTGTCAGCAGATATGCAAGGTATTTTTATGCCTTGCATATCTGCTGTCAACTGCCACTGAAAAGCCCTTTAAGTATAGGCTAGGGCTAAGGCACAAAATTAGTTAAACACAGTAAGAGATACTAATTCAATAAGAAGAGGATATTTAAATACTTTAGGATGAAAAGAAGAATGAGGGAATGTCAGTCTTTGAAAACACCCGGACAACTTGTGACGTCCTAGGTGAATGCAAACATACTACTCATTTTTTAAAAAATGGAACAAAAGGGACCTGGGATATTATAGACCAGTCAACCTAACTTTGATTCCTGAAAAGATAATGGAACAAATGCAATGGAACACAAAGATAATGAATGGATCAAAGATAATAGAACAATCGATTTGTAAGCAACAGGAAAATAATAGGGTTATAAGGAATAGTTGGCATATATTTTTCAAGAACAAATCATGCTAATACTAGCCTAATTTCACTTTTTTTATACAGTTATTGGGGTAGTAGATGGAAGGAAGCAGTAGATAATGATACATCTTGATTTTAATAAGTCTTCTGGTATAGTCACATGTAGTATTCTAAGAAAAAAAGGAAATGTGGTCTAGATGAAATTATTAGAAGGTGGGAGAAAAACTCATTGAAAAAAGCTTACTCAAGGAGTAGTTATTGATGGTTTTCTGTAAAATAGAGAAGGTATATCTAGTGGGGCCTGCAAAGATCAGTGCTCCGTCCAGTCAAACCCAGCCCTAACTATGTATGAATTTATACTGCAATGCAATTACAGATAAATCACATGTTACCACAGCACACTGCTGTGACTGTACAAATTTAGATACAGAGGCATTTGATCTGATCCTTCCAACAATACAGGAAACACTGCACATCTTGCACATTACATGATAAGAAACAGTAAATATTTGATGGATGGAATGGGACATCACATGTTTATACCACTGAAGATTCATCAAGATCTTGTTTTTAACGGTTAAAAACATAAATTCTCATTTTTATAAGTAATCTAGACATTACTAGCACGTTTACATAGGACAGACATCTAATTACAATATGGAAAAGAGAAAAGAAAAATAAATGCTAAACAAAGACACAGACACGCAATTAAATGGTGTAAATGATTCACTGGCATTAGATTTGCTAAAGGCTAGATAAATTATTCAAAAACACATTATGTAATATGCTAGGAATCTGTATTAAAGTATGAACTTCCACAAACATTTGACCAATCAGAATTCTGCAGGCAAGATAAGCAAGAATAGATCCCAAAAGACACATTCCTGGACAAATTGGTCACACTTTAGTAAACAAATACTCTGAATGTGGTCTGGAATTTATTTAACTTCCAGGAGAATTAATGGCTTACAATAAAGCTCTAGCCATTCATAACACACACTGGGTTGGGTTATTATTTAATAATAATACATTGAGTTGATAGGAGCAAATTGTAAAGTGTATGCAAAACCACTTGAGAAACAAAATAAGAAAATCTACAGGAAATAACTCACTATTTTATATTATGTCATTAGTATCATGTTCTTAATCTAAGGGAATAGGCATATTGTGCTAAATTCTATCCTGAGTTATAGAACACACAGTGAAGTTCATGAGAGTTCTCCTTGAATATATGAAGGAAAAATAGCTGCAATTATTTCTCATTAAGAATTGTTTGATTAGCCCTGGAAAGCACATAATGACAGTTAACATGCTAACAAAGAAAACAAAACCCCAGATGGGCAAAACACAAAATTAACTAACCTTTAATAACAACGGAAGAAGTACACAATGCACTTCCTGCTTCATTGGACACTTTGCAGGTATATAAGCCAGAATCAGCCTGGCCTGTGCTTTTAATATGCAGAAGTAAGGAATTGTTTTGGAACGATATTTCACAGTTTGGACTCTGATGTATTTCTTGATTGTTTTTAAACCAAGCAATGGTCAGAGGCTGAGAACCAGAAACACGGCCCTCAAGTTTAAGAGAATTCCCTTCGGTTTCTTCTACTGTTTCAGACAATTTCTTTGTAAAATTAGGTGGAATTTTTCGTTCTGCAAGAAATTAACATACTCTTTTAACTCTAAAAATAAATGTTAAAATAATATATTCAGTAGAATACTTTTTAGGAAATTCCTTTAATGACTATGTGTTTTTAAAAACCGCTGGCACTCATCTAAAACAGGGCTCTTATTTTTTCTGAAAATTATGCAGAGAACACCAATGTTAGAACTGCAGAACACCACACTGTGTATATGAATGTGAACTTTTATTATTTAAAAAGTAATAAAAGAAATCAAATATTGTATACTACATTAAATCAAGAGTTTATGTATAAACAACAAGGGGAAAAAAACAGATTTTTGTATAAACCATTAGGATGACATAGTCTCTAAAGTTTCAAAGAAAAGACTGAGGAGAACATTATCTCTGCTCAACTGTCTCCACTATTTCTTTCAGAGAGTTTTCATCCCTCCTGAGAGATATTGTCGAGTGCATGTATACAAAAGATGGTCTACAAGAACAAGGAGAATTATTTCTTTTTAATAAAAGAGAATTCAGTGTGCACATCATGCTCAAGAATCAGCCAATACCTTTAATACTAAGCTGAGCTGTGCATGAGTCCTTTCCAACTTCATTACTAGCATGACATGTATACTTTCCAGAGTCCGCACTGTCAGTGTTCAGAATTGTCAAATGGGCAATGTTTTCAACATAACTGATTTGGTATTTTCCTCCAGTCCGTATCTCTTGGTTATTTTTTGCCCAAGTGACCTTAATAGGTTGTGTTCCAGAAATGTGGCATTCAAAGTCAGCACTTTCCCCAGCAATAACATCCACAGGTGCAATCGGGATGTCAAACAATGGAGGATTTTTCCCTTCTAAATGGTGAAACAAACAGAAAAATATGGATAGCTTTTAAAATCTCAGTTGGTTTAAAGCATATTGTTAAAGAAATGTTGCATCTAGTGTTTTAAGGTTAGATGAAAATATAATAAAAAAGATTTGGTGAAATTTAAGTGAAATTATTGGTTAACTAACCAACCTGTAAGCACAAGTGTGGCACTGGAAGAAGCAGTTCCAATAGCATTGGTAGCTGTACAAGTATATTGCCCAGCAAGGCTCTTGTCAGTTTGCAAAATGTGGAGAGTTGCTATGTTATTTACAAAGGAAGTTTGCACATTGTAGTCATCTCTGATATGTTCACCATCTTTAAACCACGATACTTGAATAGGTTCTGAGCCAGTTATGCCACAATCAAATGTAACTGGTAAGCCATCAGTTTCATGAATATCTCTTAATGTACGTGTAAATGAAGGAGGAAGTTTACGTTCTGCAAGGAAGAAAAGAAGTATTGCACAATAAACATTTTGGGAAGATAACCAGCTCTTGATGCATTCTTCAGTAAGCACTGCCGAAGCAGATTCTATATATAATATATATTAGGCGTATTTAAAAGAAGTTACTGGAAAATCCATTGTTTTTAAACCAACTTGCATAATGAAAAACAGTAAGAGGCCCAAAAAGTATCATAGAGATTAACTGCTTGACCAATTAGTGTGAGGGCTGGGAAGAAGGGAAGGCTCTACCCAATGATGCCAGGAAGCTAACAACCAGGCAGTGTGGCTTGGAGGTTATAAATGAAGGCAAACTTAACCCTAAATTTTATTCATTGTCTCACATTCTTAAGATTGGCAAGAATAATTATATTCAAGAAAGCACTGTTCCAAAGGGGAAGAGTCAGAAGCCCTATCCCTTAGAAAGAATGGTGGTTTATTAAGGACTCCCATTAGATATGAATTTTCAGCTTGTCCTTAACTAATGGAAGAAGGTATTGACTATTGAAGGTATTACAGACAGGAATCATACCTAAATGGTCTTGTGGAAACACAGATTGCTCCTAAAATGAGATATGTTACTTTGAACAAACAACCCTTCAGTCCTGCAAACATTTAAACATGTAAATATAAAATATTCACCTTGAACTGAAAGTAAAGCTGATGAAGAAGTTTCTCCAATGCTATTTTCTGCTTTGCAGATATACTCCCCACTATCATTGCTATCCACCTGGCTGAAAACCAAAGTGGCTATGTTGTTCTTAAAGTGCATTTTAGAGGTTGGTGTTGCTCTTAATTTTGTATCTCCTTTGTACCATGATATGATAATTTCTGGTGTCCCGGCAATTTGACATTGTAATGAAGCTGAATCCCCAACTGTCACCTGAACAGGTTCCAAGTGGGTAACAAAATAAGGTGGCTCTAAAAAACAACACACATCATTAGTACCAACAAGTAAATGTCACAATGATGATTAGTATAAAAATGTCCCTTGTGGAGTAAGGACACACCTAATACCGAGATGGCAGCATGGCAAAGATCCTGTCCAGAATCATTCTCAATATGGCAAGTGTACTGTCCCTGATCTTCTATTTTGCTACTAGGAACTTCCAAAATAGCAGATGTTTCTGTGGTTGTGATGCTGCATTTTTCAGAATGAGTCACTTCAAATCCATTTTTCTTCCACAGGACTGCAATTGGAGGGGTACCAGTATATGTGCATTCCAGAATTAATGGTTTTCCTTTATCTACAGTGAGATTATTCAGTTTTTTCACAAATTTGGCTGGTTCTAGAGTGAATAATTTGAAGATAAAAGTTAAGGGTAGACACCAAGATATATTGTTTAAAAAGAAATATGAGTAATTTCAAAGTGGACAAACCTTTTACAAAAAGCTGTGTTGTGCAAGAAACTTGGCCAGCCTCGTTAGTGACGAGGCAGGTGTAGTCTCCACTTTGGAGTGGCTGTACATCAAACAGTTCTAGTTCTGCAACTGAATTCTCCAAGGAGATGTTGCATCTGTGTCCTGGTACTAGCTCAATGCTACCTCTATACCATTTAACATCCAATGGAGGAGTGCCTTGTATGATGCTGGTAAAAGTTACATTAGCCCCAGATAAAACTTGCAGGGGCTCAGGTTTCCTCACAAAAGAGGGAGGTTCTGTAAACACACAACAGAGAAGAGCAGTAAGAACTTTCATGCTTTGATGAAGAGTAAACTTTCCTTTATGACACAGAGGTTTTAGAATCTCATAAACAGAGCCAAAAATATAAACACCTCATTAAGTATTTTATATATTAAAGCTCTGCTTTTTTCTGGGTACTAACCTCTAACAGTCAAATATGCACTGCATTCATCAGATCCAGCTACATTAGTAGCTGTGCATAAGTAATTTCCCATATCAGATTCCTCTAGTGAATTCACTTTCAAAGTGCAAGTATTGTCTGTAAAGGCAGCCTGATATTTGTCTCCACTAGTTATCTCATGTCCATCATGGAACCAAGAAACAGAAATAGGTGGTGTCCCAGATACTTTGCAATCCAGGACAACAGAGGAATGCAAAAGACCACTAGATCCCTTCAGTTTTCTTGTAAAAGAAGGAGGTAAAATGCGATCTGTTTAGGATAAAGCAAAAATATAATAAATATTATTGCACTATAACTTAAAATACAGAAGATTCCTAGGCATCTAGCAGAAACATAAATTTCCTTTGACATACCTACATTTTCTGGACAAACACTAAGAAGGCCTACAGTCTTTCCTTGGCAACTTGAGGCACTCAGACAAGAGTGGGTTGAAGTGGTGTTTAAAGGAATCACTTGCCCCTTCTGAAGGTCAACTTTCTTACTTAGATTTTTTCAATAGTTTCTCATAGGGAAAACAAACAATAATGCAATACCCAACTGAAGGAACATGCAGACTCAGCTGATGAGATGAAACCCGTAACAACCTTCTCTACTCCCAAGGGATGAAAAACATGATTCAGGCGTCAATCTACCCCTGCTCTCTGTGATCCCCATATTTTTAGCTGGGAAAAAGACAGCCCCCTCATATCACATTAGCGCTGAATCCTCCCACAGTGGCAGCAGTCTGATGTGATGCTGAAAGATGCGGTGTTTTGGGTAACACCTTTTAAAAAACCCAGAGGATGAAAGATAATTCACTAGTTAATCAACTAACCTGAAACATTCACTGAAGCTGTGCAGCTATCTTTACCAACTCTGTTTTTCACCTCAAATGAATACTCCCCACTGTCTTCTACTTTTGCATTGAGAATCTTAAGCACAGACACTTTGTTGAAGAAGCTAATTTTGTATTTCTGATTGGTAGACAGCTCATTCCCATCCTTAAACCACCTAGCAGTAAGCTCTGGGGTGCCGTCCACTCTACATTCTAGAGTACACGCGTCTCCAGATGTGACTTTCATTGGGCCTGGTTTCTCTACAATGACTGCAGGTTCTGAAATAAGATGCAAAATCACAGTCATATTTGATGACAGGACAGCAGAAGTAATCAGTTTATTAACTGCTGTTAAAATATCATTGCATATTATCTTGTTTCCTTTTTACCAACCTAGAACTGACAAAGTAGCAAAGCATTCCTGTGCTCCAGCATCATTTTTGATCTGACAGATGTATTTGCCAGCATTGGCTGGTTCCGCATTTCCAATCTGTAGAGTTGCAACATTTTCTGAATAGGAAATCCAAAGATTTTCACTTTCTCTAATGATTTCACCTTTGTCCTTAAGCCACACAACAGAAATGGGTGGGGCACCTTCTACGGTGGCTTGCAACTCAACTGGCTCCCCAACTACAGCAGTGAAATCATTGAGTTTCTTCACAAAAATCGGTGGTGCTGGTGAACAGAAGATATGTCATATTAGAATGGCAAGATGAGTGCCCAAGAATAAAGATAAGAATGAGAGGATGCTCAGAATATATCTGATGTATAAATCATTTTACAAACCTTTTAGTGATATAGAACAAATGCAAGTGTCACTTCCCACATCATTTGTGGCCTTACAGTGATATTCACCGACATCTGCGTCGCCCACATTAAGAATGTGAATACTAGCAAAGTAGTTTTCAGACATGATTTTGTACTTCTTGCTACTCCTAATCTCTCTTTTGTCCTTGTACCATGAAATTTTGAATGGAGGAGTGCCCTGAAGTTCACACTCAAGATGAACATCTAAACTTTTCAAAGTCTCAACTGGATGGGGTTTCTTGCTGAAAACAGGGGGTGCTATAAAAAGAAAAGTATAGAGTGCCATTAGTTCAGTTTGGGATGTAATAGAGAAAACAACATTTAAATATTAAACTCCATTACCATGGTGGATAGACTTAATAGAGTAAAAACATGAGTCACAAATGGAAATGGCTCCCATGACATAAAATGCTCTTTTGTTTTCTCCAAAGGCAGTAAGCAACTTCTTGAATGGAGATTTTTGAATCTTACACAGAATATTAAAGGAAGAAGACATCAAAAATAAAGCAAAAAAGTGAAAAATTGGATTTCTGACCTTTCACTTTCAATGAAGTACTTGTATTTGCACTCCCTGCTGCATTCCGAGCTTCACAGGTGTAGTCTCCACTATCTTCCACATCGAGATTGTGCATTTCAATAATTGCCACCGAATCAACAAAAGACATTCTGTATTTTTCACTATCGTGGATTTCAGTTTCATCTTTGTACCAAGCAACCTGGATTTCTGGAGAGCCGCCTATTTTGCATTCATATCTAGTGGAATCACCCTGTTTCACAACTCTAGAGGAATCTAGCTTCTTAATAAACCTCGGTGGTTCTATAAAACCAAATGACAAGGGTAAACAAGATGTTACACTAAGCTGTATTGATTTATTAAAATGATTAAATCAGTAATATATCTGACCTAAACTGTATACCTTTTTGCAGGGTGGTGGAAGAGTACAACTGCCTACAGAACGTGAGTTTATGCTAGCTAGTGCTGGATGTGGTGACAGCACAACAAAAATAAGTACTGAGTATATACCACAAACAGAAGCAGAGAAGTTTCTTTGTACATCTGTGCTAATGATCTATATTATACATAGAATGACATTCTGAGTTCCTTGAAAAGATAGATATTTATTTTGCACAAAGATTATTATTTTCTAAACTACCATATACATAACTTTCAAAGCATTTAGGTGTAAGAAATTCATTCTGCTACAGTCCAGTAGGTTGTTTATAATATTAACAGATTTTCAGACAGCTACAACACACAAAACTAGAAATATGTAGATGTGTTTTACTAAAACATTTATGATGTATGACACCATTTTTTAATGCCAAATTTACCATTCAAGTCTACTCTTGGGAAGTCCTGTGCTAGATTCCAGCTGATTTGTGACCTTAGCCATGACAGAAATTTATAGAGAATTTTGTTCCTGTTACATGGATGGAAGAGATTTCTATCTCTGTTTCTGCTGTACCATTTACTATAAATACCGGTGTGATTATGTATGCAGTGTAGCTTAGCCCTAACTTTTATGCATATGGGTAAAGTCCATTTCCTGGCTACCCTTACAACAAAAGTATATTCATTACATGTAAAGTTTCTGTTTAAGTTTCTACAGTCATTTTACTGGTCTGCTAAAGCTCTCTTTGGCTGTGTCTACATTAGCCAATTAGTCTGGACTAAGCAAGTTTCATCCAGACTAATTTGGTCCTTGTCTACACTAGGCTTTGCCTAGTTCAAACTAAGAAATTTCTCAGTTTGAACTAAGCAAAGCTTAGTACGAACTAATAAGTTCACCTGATTAGTCTGGACTAAGTGCTTAGTTTGAACTTTAAGTTCAAATTAGGCAGGATGTTGACATGGACTAAGGCTTAGTTTGACCTAAAAAAGTTTGAACTAAGCCATTAGTTCGAACTACCGCATGTCCTAGTTCAAACTAAAAAGCTGTTGTTAGTCCAAACTAGCCCAAGGCTAGTTGGACTAACCTTGGACTTTTTTAGTTCAGACTAGCAAGTCCGAACAAAAAAAAAAATAGATGTAGACATAGATTTTCTGTTGCTTTAGTCCAGAACTGATTTTTAAGTAATATCTTCATTGCACATAACACACACCAGCAGAGTAACAATGATTAGTGTTGAGTGGGTAGTAAAACAAATGTGTAACAGAAACATCATGCTCAAAACAGCTTAGCTAACATATATTACTAAGAAAGGAATTTGTACTAAATGGCAACTGAGCATGATCTTGATATCCTATTAATGCTGATACCATCAATCTATTATGTAGGAAATTCAGCATA
>ML681984.1:45607065-45674291 GCA_007922195.1 Podocnemis expansa
ACAAAGATCTACCAAAACAAAAGAATGTACTAAATGACAACAAAGCTTGTACTCGGCTAACCTGAAACATCAACGGAGGATGTGCAGCTACTTTCACCAACTTCATTTTGCACTTCAAATGTATACAGCCCCTTGTCTCCCACATCCGCAGAAAGAACTTTCAGTGTAGCTACTTTATTGAAAAAGGTAATTTGATATTTGCGGCCACTCTGCAGTTCTCTTCCATCTTTAGACCACTTTGTTATAAGTTCTGGTGTTCCGCCCACTGTGCATTCTAATGTAAAAGAATCCCCAGCCGTAACTGACATTGGTTCTGGCTTCTCTAAAATTACTGCAGGTTCTGAAAGAAGAAAAACCACCTAAATTGGTAAAATTTAATTGTAACACCAAATGTCCAGAATTGAATAGCTAATGATTAAAAGCTGATTTTGTGTCCAGTAAGTATAATCACACAGAGCACATGATTTTTTTTTATGGGCTAAGAGCTTTTACCAACCTAGTACTTGTAAAAATGCCGAGCACTCCCTCATCCCAGCATCATTTTTGATCTGGCAGATGTACTTTCCAGCACTGGTTCCTTCTGCACTTGCTAGCTCCAGAGTTGCAGCATTATCCATAAAGGAAATCTGGACATTTTCACTTTCTCTAATGATTTCGCCCTTATCCTTAAGCCACAGAACAGAAATAGGTTGAGAGCCTTCCACCACAGCCTGCAGTGCAATTGGTTCCCCAACAAAAGCTACAGTATCACTTAACTTCTGAACAAATCTTGGAGGTTCTAATGAAGGAAAGAGTCACAGTAAAAATTTAAGTCAGGTGTGAAGAGAAATACCCTTTTTTCCAAGAAAAGAAGACATGAATGTTGCCTGTGTTCTGTTATACAAACCTTTGAATTTCACAGCGCAAACACAAGTGTCACTTCCCACTTCATTCACAGCTTTGCAGTGGTACTCCCCAGTGTCAGAAGCTTCAAGGTTAAGAATATGAACACTGGCTGTAAAGTCTTTAGCTGTAACTTTGAACTTTTTACTGCTTCTGACTTGCCTTCTGTCTTTGAACCATGCTACTTCAAATGGTGGGGTTCCCGAAATTTCACATTGAATGACAACATCAGAACCTTTAAGTGTGTCTACAGGGGAAGGTTTCTTGCTAAAAACAGGAGGTTCTATAAATAAAAGAATAACATCAGAACATATAAGTGTGCCTCGAAGCATAGGTTCCTTATTAATAGAAAGTACCAAGATATTCAGAAATAGGAGCCTAAAAAGTTAGTTCATCTACAAATTCCTAATATAGAACTTTATAGAAATACAAATTCCTAATATAGAAATTTGATACCTATGCTAATACTTTGAATTCAAAAATCCTGTTCAGTCTCCAAAACAGAGGATGTGCATAAGGATGGGCTTGTCATGGCCTGATCTTCAAGATACTTCACCTTAGCTCACCACATGGCCAGAACTATTAACTTCATTCACCGCAGTTTCCTGTCTCCTAAAAATTCTAGACTTCACTGTCAGTAAGTCTCTTCCAGTCACAAATATGTTTTTTTCCCTTGTTGCCCTTTTGCATGATAGAACTCCTCTTCCTATGAATGCCTTCTTACATTTCACTTCCGCCCTGATACTCACAGAACTCAGATCTTTGATAAAGAGTAGGCAGAGAGCCGACTACAAAAAACATACTAGTACTTCATACCAAAGCAATATTCTCCTAATCCTGTTTCTTCCTCCTCCCTTATCCTATTATTTATTCTTTCCATTCACCTGTGCATCTTGCCAATAGCCATGGAAGAACAGTCTTTATGAAAGAGACTGCCTCCTTGCATTTTTATAGAGCACCTATCACAATGGATTACCCTATTGGGTTCTCTAATTGCTTCTGCAACTAATACCATTAATGTGTGATACACACAATCATTTGGGTTAGGATGGGCTCTTGCTCTAAGTGTTATGTCACTGACATCAAGGGAAACCATAATCTTTTGAAGCAACTATATTTTCAGATCTATTTTTGCTATTTAGCAATAATAGTGGGTAAAGGCACTGTGCATGAATGAAAGGAAATAAGAAAGAGAGATATGAAAGACAGTCTTCTAACCTTTTACTGTTACAACAGTACTGCAGCTCGCAGTACCAGCGGAATTGTGGGCTTCACAAATGTAATCACCAGTGTCTTCGATACTGGCATCAACTATGGTCAGAACTGCCACAGAATCACTGAATGACATTTTGTATTTTTCACTAGCATGGATTTCAGTGTCATTCCTGTACCACACAATTTTGATTTCAGGGGAACCACTTATTTTGCAGTCAAGTTGAACTGAATCGCCTTGCTTCACAAATCTTGATGCTTCTAATTTCTTAACAAACTTTGGAGCTTCTATAAATGAAATAAATAAATATAAAGAAAACACCTTTCAGTTTCTCTTATTTGCCAAAATGATTGTAGAATAAGCATTCTTGAGGAGATAAAAAGTTTGTAATGGCTATAACTTGCTAGAATATCATAGTTACAAAAGTACATTAAACTTCTCTTTGGATGACCCAAAGAAGGGGAGAAGATGAAAACAATATCTAGAGCTAAGTTCTGTTCCCAGCTACATAAGTGGAAATGCAGAAATACTCCTTGAACTCCATGGAATTGCTCCAAAATATGAGTGGCAATTTGTAATTAAATCCAGGATGTAATGAAGCCAAGGAGAATTTTGTCATTGGCTCCACTGGGACCCGAATTTATGTGTCTATAAACATGTAAGCTTTCTCTGTACATACATCTATATGGTTTTAAACCAAAAATAATACTCTGTGTAGGCTTCATACTCCAGACTAGTTTACACATTCATAAATGATAAGTGAATATCCATTAAAGTTAAAGACTTAATTTATGACCTTTTACTGCCCTAAAAAATTAAATAAACATATGGCTACTCTTCTTTAACATTAAAGTTTTATCAGTGTTATTTTATCTACAGAAATCTTCCAAAAATCACTACAAATAAAGTGTCACAATATTCTAGCTTAAAACAGAACTAATAATTAAAGAACTAACTCAAACTTAGAAAAAGAACATGAAAAATAATACATAAACCTACATATAACAACTACAATTTCAAGAGGAATGAAGGGAGAAATTAACATGTTTGCACTGAAACAAAATCTACACTCTCACACATGGTAGCAGAAATAATATGAAGATTTAAAATCTATGATAGCCACAGTGTAATGTTTTTAGTTTGAAAAGATCCCCTTCATTTACCCTTAATATTGGAAGACACAGAGTGGACTTTAAAAAGAAAATCAACTACTTTCCTCCCAAGAAAACCATTCAGATAAGTCTAGCTTAATACTAATACCTTTGACATTAAGTTGGGCTGAGCAAAAGTCTCTTCCAACTTCATTACTAGCTTGGCAGGTATACTGGCCAGAGTCTCCTTTGGCTGATCTCAGAATTCTCAGGTGAGCTGTGTTTGCTATAAAGGTAATATTATAGTTTCCTCCGGTTCGGATCTCTCTGCCATCTTTTGCCCAACTGACATGTATTGGTTGTGCTCCAGTAACATGACATTCAAAATCAGCACTTTCTCCAATAGGAACTTCTATTGATGCAGGTTTTATATCAAAGAAGGGAGGTTGCTTGGGTTCTAGAAATTGAAAGTAACAATATTATACTAACTGCTTTGTATTCTCATTAAGAGTCATCAAACAGTGTAGACGTCTGTTCATCTACAAAGATAGAAGAGTGGACCAAGCCACCAAGCTTTAAATATGAAAAGATTCAACAGCAAACGAACCTGAGACTGTGAGTCTTGCGCTAGAGACAGCAGTTCCAACAGGATTGGTAGCTGTGCAAGAGTATTGTCCAGTGTGATAAATTTGAGTTTGAGATATCTGGAGAACTGCTACATTATCTACAAATGAGGTTTGTACATTATTGTCATCTCTTAAGGGTACACCATCTTTATGCCAAGTCGCACTAAGAGGTTCTGAGCCATTTAGGCGACAAGTAAATTTAACTGGTAAGCCAACTGTTTGCTCAATGTCCTTTAATTTCTTTGCAAATGAAGGTGGAAGTTTCCGTGCTGGAAAAAAACAAGTATTTTAAAAATGCTTTGTGTGATATTTTTGCAAGAGAGAAAGAGCTGTAAGGAATAGTTTTGAACAAGTTTACTTAAAAATCATCACCTTGAACTGTTAAGAGAGCCTTTGTAGTTGCAGTTCCTACACTGTTTTCTGCTTTGCAAATATATTCTCCACTGTCATTGTTATCCACTTTGTTAAAAGCTAGAGTAGCAACATTGTCTCTAAAGAACATTTTATATTCAGGACTAGATCTTAGTTTTGTATCTCCTTTGTACCAAGATACTGTAATTTCTGGTGTTCCAGCAACTTGGCAGTGTAAAGTTGTATAATCTCCCACTGACACTTCTAGAGATCCCAAATGTGTAACAAAATAAGGAGGTTCTAAAAAAAAACCAAATAGTCAGAATCAGTAATGAACAGTTATGTCTAGTAAGAATGATGGAAAATAAAACAACACAGTAACACACCTAATGTAGAGACTAGTGCTTCGCAAACATCCCCTCCTGCCTCGTTCTCAACATGGCAAGTGTATTCTCCTTCATCATCTTTTGTGCTATTGAGAATTTCCAGAATACAAGATTTCTCTGTTGTGATGATGCTACATTTTTCAGACTGAGTTATAGTTTTGCCATTCTTCTTCCATGTAACTGAGATTGGAAGGCTACCAGTGTATGTGCTTTCCAGAACTATGGACTTTCCTGGCTCCACACAGTGATCACTCAATTTCTTCACAAATACTGCTGGTTCTAAAGAGCAATAAGAATTTGAAAATATTCAGTGTAACTCTACAAAGGTTGATATTTTGGGGAAAAAAGAGATGAATTTCAATCTGTACAAACCTTTTACAGAAAGATGTGCTGTACAGGATGCTTTGCCAGCATCATTAGTTACTAGACAAGTATAATCTCCGGTTTGGAGTGGACCTACATCAAACAATTCCAGTGCTGCAACTGAATCCTCCAAATAGGTGTTACATTTATCCCCTGGCACAATTTCATTGACCCCTCTAAACCAGTTAACCTTGAATGGAGGGGTTCCTCTTATAACACTTTTGAAAGTTACACTTGTGCCTGGTAAAACATCCAAGGGTTCAGGTTTCTTCACAAAAGAGGGTGGTTCTAAACAAACATTTTAAAAAAAAAATTCAAGTTAATATCAAATTAACCTGATATTGCAATGTGCAATTTGAAGAGGAAGAGCAAAAGCATTTTATGTTTGAATGATTTCCCCCCAAAAATATACTCAAAAATAATATACATTTCAAAGAAAGATTACTACACAGAAAAGGATATATGGCAAAGGGCTAGCTAGCCATCATATACTGACCTTGTACAGTCAATACTGCTCTGCATTCATCAGACCCAGCTACATTAGTGGCTTTACAGGTATAACTTCCTGTATCTGATGAGTTCAATGAATTCACTTCCAAAACACAGAGATTATCTGAAAATGTGGTTTGATGCTTTTCTCCACTAACTATCTTATTTCCATCTTGAAACCAGGTGACTGAAATAGGCAGTGATCCAGATATTTTGCACTCCAGAAGTACTGAAGAACCCATCACACCATGTGTTTCTTTTAATTTTCTTGTGAAAGAAGGTGGAATAATTCGATCTGTGTAACACAATGTAACACATCCCCAATTGTTAAAATGGCAGCAATATTACCTAAAGAAAATATTAGTGAAACATGGAAGAAAAACTACAGAACTAACCTAAAACATCAACAGAGGCGGTGCAGCTGCTTTTACCAACATCATTCTGTACTGCAAAAGTGTATAATCCGCTGTCTCCCTTCTCTGAATCAAGAATTTTAAGGGTAGATACTTTGTTGTGGATAGTAATTTTGTATTTGTGGCTGCTTGTCAGTTCTTTTCCGTCCTTAAACCAGCCAACTGAAAGTTCGGGTGTGCCGGCCACTTTGCACTGTAATGTGCAAACATCTCCTACTGTAACTCTTAAGGGTTCTGCCTTCTCTACAATGATTGCTGGCTCTGGAAGGAGATTCAAGCAATAACCATCATCAATAACTCATTTTACTGGCTATGTTTCTATATAGTGTAATGTCGTATTAGTATAAATAACTGCTTTAACAGTTTGATTTGCATTGTATTACAATCTGTTGAGTTGGTGGAGTTTATGATATATCCTTTCTTCCACCATTTGTCATTCTGTCTTACACTGTAAACAGGCTGGGGGCACAGACTAGCAAGTGGTCAACACGATGAGAATCTTGATGGGGCTTTAGGCACTGTCCTCATATAAATATAATATAGAGAAAAACAATTGCACTGATTCCACACTTGACTATATGGGTAAGACAAAGTGTACATTTCTTGGTCCCACCAATCTCTTTCTTGGAGCTCTCACAAGCAGAAGTCAAGAGTTATGAATATTGCCAAATTATGAAGGCATTCCATGACCAACAGTAGCTGGAGACAAACAGGCTGTCAATTTCATTTCTGTTTTAAACTCACAGTCTCTTGAAGGCACTGGTGTGCTGATCCCATACGGTCACCAACCTCCCCAACATCATTTTGAAAGATGAAGATATTCCACCCCTGCCCCCCAACACTTTTGTTACTGACCTAAAACTGTTAAGGTAGCCATACACTCTCGAGTTCCAGCATCATTTGTGATTTGACAAATATACTTTCCAGCACTGCTAGGTTCTGCATTTGCGAGCTGTAGAGTTGCAACATTTTCCACAAATGTAATCTTAGTGTTTTTACTTTCTCTAATGACTTCTTCCTTGTCTTTAAGCCACTGGACAGAAATTGGCTGAGAGCCTTCCACTGTTGCTTGTAATTCTACTGGTTCGCCAACAACAACTGAGACATTGTTTATTTTCATCACAAATTTTGGTGGTTCTGAACAAGAAACATATGATTACAATAAAGATCGCCAGTGTTTGCGTAAGAAACCATCAATAAGCATATTCTATGAGGGACCTGCCAGGAACTTGTTTTACACAAATAAACTCACCTTTCAGTTTTACAGTGCAAATGCAAGAGTCACTCCCGACATCATTCTGTGCTTTGCACTGGTATTCACCAACATCTGATGCTTCGACATTAAGAATGTGAATACTCGCATGGTAATTTTTGGATGTAACCTTATACTTTTTACTACTGCGGATTTGTCTCTTATCTTTATACCATGATACTTCAAATGGAGGAGTTCCAGAAATTTCACATTCAAGACTCACATCTGTGCCTTTGAGCATGTCTACAGGAGAAGGCTTCCTGCTAAAAACAGGAGGTTCTACAAAAAGAAAAGTAGATGACATTTTAATAAAGTTATCTGAATCTATGTAACAAACACAAAAAGAATTCTTATAAAGTTACAACAGTTGCAGCAAGATCATGTTTTATGGAGGGAAATCCATGGAACTGATTTGGATTCTCTGGATTTTCTGGGCATATAAAGTACTGAGCTCTGTCTGTTTTGAAAGTTGATAAGTGAACAGATATCTGCCTTTATAGAATCTCTTTGCGCTAATGAAAGCAAAGAAAACAATGTTCTTTTAGGAGTTACTCCCAGATGCCTGAGTGCTGTAATGCCAAAAAGTCTCATTTAAAAGTAAAATTAATCAGATTTCTGTTTCTTGTCCTTAAAATTTCAGTGCCACGAGACTGCAAATTATGAATTTCTGAAACTCATGGTGCAACTGAAGGAATTATTTGGAGAGAGCCTCCACATCCATGAAGGATGGAGTAAAGAAGGTAACTTAGAAATGTCTTGTTCATGCCTTAATAAAAATACGGGAGAATGTGGCTAACATGGGACAGAAAGAAAAAGGCTACTCCAGAAAAAAAGAAAGAAGCAACATTCATATGTATGAGGGGAGAATCACTGAAAAGTAAGTTCAGTCTAATAGAGGGAACTGTGATTTCTAACCTTTTACTATAACTTTAGTGCTGCAGCTTGCCCTGCCAGCAGGGTTTTGAGCTTCACATATGTAGTCTCCGCTATCTTCAGTACTGAGATGATTCATTTCAATCACTGCCACAGAATCACTGAAAGACATCCTGAATTTTTCACTGGAAACAATTTCATTGTCATTTCTGTACCATGCCACTCGGATTTCTGGGGATCCACTTATTTTGCATTCAAATCGTGCTGAGCCGCCACGTTTTACTACTTTTGATGCTTCTAGCTTCTTAACAAACTTTGGAGGTTCTATTTAAAAAAGAAGTGGAATAAAATGGGGAGAAAAAGTAATTTCTGTATTAGTATCAAACAAGAAAGAGACAGAAGAGAACTAATGAAGGAAATCTGGTACTAATACATGAGTTAAGAGTTTCTAAAAATCAAGAAATATGAAAAGAATTATCTTGGAAATATTTAGAAGAGCAATATAAAGGTTCAACAGAAAACAGACAAGAAGAGAGCAACACAAAACAAGTAATTCTGCACACCTGTTACCAGCAAGGTTGCAGTACAAGAATCGCTACCAACGTCATTGGAAACTTGGCAAGTATAGTGTCCACTCTTTGAAATATCCACTGAATAAAGATTTAAGAAACCTGTTGATCCTTCTAGCCCAATAAAACAATTAGCTCCAGATACAAGTTCCAAATCTTCTTTAAACCATTTGATTGTAAATGGTGGTGTTCCTTTCAGTACAGTCTTAAACTCTACCACAGAATTCGGTATGGCTTGCTGGTTTTCAGGTTTTACTAGGAAGCTTGCTGGCTCTACAGTTTCAAGGGAAAAAAATGTTAAGTTAAATCCTTCCCAGAAGGAATGTTTGAAAAAGAAATAAAGTGATCAATCAAGAAAATTAAAAGTTTGTAGTAATTCTTACAGCAAAGACCCACATAAAGAAATAATTCTTTATATGTTTGCAGTATTATTTGAAGATGTAAGACTAATTATTTTTAAGAGATGTATTTTTCTATATCTACAACAAATAAGAGAAGATGTAGAGTTCCAAACCTTTCACAGTTAGGACGGCACTGCAAGAATCACTGCCCGCAACGTTAGTCACGCTACACGTGTAATTTGCAGTATCTGCCAGCTCTAGATTAGAAATCTCCATTGAGACAGTATTCTCATGGCATAGGCTCCTGTATTTTGCACTATCGTGTATCTCTTTTCCATCCTTATACCATTTAGCAGTAATGGGGAGTGAGCCAGCAACCTTACATTCCATGTGAACAGATGATCCCAGAACTTGATCTATTTTCGTTAACTTTTTAGTAAATGATGGAGGGATTGTTTGATCTGCCCAACAAAATGGCAAAAACATTACAGTTAATGTTGTTCAGCCCAAAAAGCTTCACAAAGATTGCAGGCAAGTAATTCCCCCTGATCACAAAGAAAGCAAAACGCAATGAAGCAAAATACAAACCTAACACTGTGAGAACAGCTTCGCAGGTGCTGCTTCCAAAATCATTTTCAACCTTAAAAGTGTATGTCCCACTATCCTCCTTCATTACTGATTCAATCCTGAAACTGGCCACGTTATTGTCAAAGCTCATGGTATAGTATCTACTGGGAAGAAGTTGCTTGCCGTCTTTAAACCATTTCAGTTTGAGTTCTGGTGTTCCCGCCACAGTGCATTCCAAGGTCACTGGGTCTTTTTCAGTCACTTTAACTGATTTAGACTTTTCTATGATCTGAGCAGGCTCTGTAGTAAGAATTAAAGTGCAGATTCATTATAATACTCTCTACTGATGGTAATGTGTCTTTTAAATCACTTTCAATGAAATAAGCTTGAAAGTGAGTAGCTCACCAACCTTGTACTAAGAGTAAGGCAAAGCATTTTTCCACTCCTGACTCATTCTTTGCCTGGCAGGTGTACCTCCCCCCATGACCAATATCAACATGTTTTATTTTCAGTGTGGCCACATTGTCCTGGAATGTAATATGGAAGTTTTCATCTTCCTCAAGAATTTTTTCGTCTTTTATCCAGGTCACTGATAAAGGATGAGCACCCGCTACCGTGCTTTGAAAAACAGCGGAACTTTTCAAAACGGTAGTGACGTTTTCTATCTTCTTGATGAAGGATGGAGGCTCTGTATTGTTGCAAAAGGAAGCCATGAAAAAAAGATATTGTTTCATAGTTGTTAAATTACTAAAAGGTAGTTAAGAAACTGAATGTCTGGAGTTTGTTCCCCAGTTGTGGTAACTAAACTGACCTTTCAAACTGATTTTTGTGCTGCAAGAACAACTACCCCCATCATTTGATATAATGCACTGGTATTCCCCAGCATCTGAAAAATCGCAGTTGGTTACGACAAGAGTAAATACTGATTCTCTTTCGGTCATGGCATATTTTTTGCTGCTGCGAATCTCCTTGTTATTCTTCAGCCATGTTACTTGAAATGGAGGCGTACCGGAGACTTCACATTCCAGTGTGGCATCAAAACCCTTCACCACTTCAGCTGGTTTCAACTCCCTTATGAATGTGGGAGGTTCTATGAAAAATCAAGAGGAACACACATAGCCTCTTAATAGGAAAAACTGAAAGAAAAGCCTGCATGTCTACACGGGGTAAAAAAGAAGGGGGCAGAAAGACTAATAACTAACCTTTCACTTTTAGTTCAATGCTGCAGCTTTCACTACCTGCATCATTGTGAGCTTCACAAACATAAATCCCACTGTCCTCTACGTTAGCACTGGCAACTTTAAAAGTTGCAAAACCATCTAGGAACGAAATGCCATACTTGGCAGCATCAGTTACTTCATTCCCATCTTTATACCAAGTAATGCGGATTGTGGGTGTGCCTGTCACTTGGCATTCGAAACTCGTGGACTGTCCTTTCCTCAGAACTACAACAGGACTAGGCTTCTGAAGAAACTTGGGTGGCTCTAAACATGAACAAAGAAGTCAACACTTTATTTACTCAATTTACATTCCAGAAATACTTTTTTCTTCAAACTGAAAAGGAACAGAGTCTGTGCACACCTTTCACAAACAGTGCTGATTTGCAAGTTGCCATCCCAACATCATTGCTTATTTGACAGGTATAGTTTCCAGAATCGGAAGTCTTTGCTGAAAACACCTCTAGCACACTTGAAGTGTCATCCTTCCAGACAGAGCGAGTGGCTCCTGAGAGAAGTTCTTTGCCATCTTTAAACCACTTTATCTGCATGGGAGTGGTGCCATTCACAAGAGCTTTGAACAGAACTCTAGCATTGGGTATAGTATCTTGTGACTGTGGTTTTTCAACAAAATATGGGGGTTCTACAATGAGTAAAAAAAAGAAGAGAAGAAGGAATGGTAGAAGAAGAATCATTTTATGGTTAAAAAAAAGTCCAAAACAATAAACTCAATGTCTTGTTCTTGACAAAGAATAAGAATCGCAAACCTTTGACTGTTAAATATCCACTGCACTGGTTACTTCCTGCTTTATTTGTTGCCTCACAAGTATAAGATCCACTGTCTGTACCTTCCAGCTGATTGATTTCCAGGAATGCAGTATTATCATGGAAAGAATATTTGTGCTTTTCACTAGACGTTATCTCTTGGCCATCCTTGTACCACTGGATACTTATGGGATGCGAACCAGACACTATGCACTCTAAGTGAATGAAAGACCCCTTAATACTGTCCATTTTCTTTAGCTTTTTTGTGAACTTGGGTGGTATGATAAGATCTATCCAACATAGTAAAAACAAAGCATTAGATCAGTTGGCCATAGTGGTAGTTCCCATATCAGTAAAGAATAAGCATATTTTAAACCCCATAATAGAAGACAGACAATACAAACCTAGCACATTAATGCTAGCAGTACAGCTGCTGCTTCCAACATCATTTTGAACCTCAAAAGTGTATTCTCCGCTGTCATTCTTTTCAGTATGAACTATCTTAAGGAGTGAGACTTTATCTGTAGTACTGATTTTATATTTAGGGCCCAAAGTCAACTCCTTTCCCTCTTTGAACCATTTAGCTGTAATGTCTTTAGTTCCTGAAAATCTACACTGCAAGGTTGCTGGGTCTCCCTCCGTGACATCAATTGAAACAGCCTTGTCAGTTATGGTTGCAGGTTCTGCAATAGATACAGGGATATTTATGTATTTTAAGTATGTTTTTAATATTTACCATAACCATTAAAATTACATTGCTCAAATTATTTGATAACATTAAATGCTGAACCAACCTTTTACTGTTAGTAAAGCAGAACATCTTTGAATTCCTGCATCATTTTTAGCTTGACAGAAATATTTCCCGTCATGCTTCACTTCAATAAACCTGACAAGTAGAGTGGCAACATTGTTCACAAATGTCATTTTAATATTGTTATCTTCAATGATCTCATCATTATCTTTCAACCAGGAAACAGTGATTGGCAAAGAGCCCTTAATTGATGCCTGAAATACAACTGTCCCTCCTCGAAGAGAGCTGATGTTTTCAATTTTCTTCACAAATTGCGGGGGTTCTATTGGAAAAATAGATTCTTGGTAAATTTCAGTTTGAGTGCAGAAAGGTGTAATGTAGAAGAATATACTTCAGTTATTTTTCCCTGAAAAATACCAACCTTTTAGAGTCACCTCAGAGCTGCAGACGCAGCTTCCAACATCATTAGTTACTCTGCACTGATATTCACCAATATCTGAGGCATCAAACCTGAAAACCTGCAGGCTAATCAAGGAATCCTCAATGATTATTCTGTGTTTCCTACTGCTTCTCACAGGCTTGTTGTCCTTCAACCAAAATACTTCGAAGGGAGGCGTACCCAACACCTCACACTCCAAAATGACATCAGAATCCTTCAATACTTCCATGGGTTCAAACTCCTTGCTAAAATAAGGTGATTCTACAGTGCAAGAGAGAAATTGTGGTTTGTATTCATTGAGCGCTAGTACCTTTTAATGATTCAACCAACTTGAAGAAGGGAATTGGAGTCAGGGAAATTGGACACAAACCTTTGACTGTGACAACACTACTGCAAATATCTTTGCCGGCATCATTTTTTGCCTCACAGATATATTCCCCACTATCTTCAATGGCAACACCTATAACTTTGAGCGTTGCCTTGGAACCCACGAAAGACATCTTATATTTGGCACTCTCTTGAATTTCCCTGTCATCTTTGAACCAAGTGATTTTGATCTGAGGGGTTCCAGTTACTTTGCAGTCAAATTGCGCATAATCTCCTTTCTTTAACAGCTGTGATGGCTCTAGCTTCTCAACAAAGGTAGCAGGTTCTGTGGATTTAAGGTACGCATTATGAATACAGAAAGAAGTAAAGAGTATAAAAACAATTAACCAACTTCTCAGTTCATTGGTGCCCTGAAAGCTGTGCCAATGTGACTGAGAGCAGCCCAACAACCCAAAGATGTCAAGAAAGACAGGAAATGCAAACCTTTCACAAACAACTTCGCACTGCACGCAGCTGAACCAGCCACATTGCTGACTTTGCAGGTGTAGACCCCTGAGTCAGAAGGTTTTACTGCATAGAGTTCCAAATAACTTGCTAAAGCTTCAGTCATAATATAGCAGGCTCCGCCGGTTTCCAGCTCACTATCACCTTTAAACCATTTTATTGTTAGAGGTGGTGTTCCTTTTAAGGTACTCTTCAAACGCACTGTTGATCCGGGTGCTGCTTCTTGGGACTCTGGTTCTACAATGAAGCTAGGTGGCTCTAAATGGTGTTTAAAAGAAATAATGGCAAAGAGTAAGTGCAACCTTGATGGTGGTGAAGAAATGAATCATTAAATGACACACCAAGAAGAAAATACAAAATGATTTGCCAAACCTTTCACAATCAATGTGCTACTGCCTTCTTTAGTGCCTGCAGAGTTTTTGGCCCTGCAAGTGTAAATGCCAGCATCATTCGTGTCTAAATTTTTTATTTCCAAAGACGCAGAACCTTCTGCAAATATTATTGTGTACTTGGCACTGGTAGTGATCTCATCATCATGCTTAAACCAAGAAACATTCATTGGAAGAGAGCCAGAGATTTTGCAATCCATGCGGCAGGAAGCGCTAACTATGCTGTCAATGTTCCTCAATGGTTTAACAAAGAATGGCGCAATAGTTCGGTCTGTGCAATACACAAGAAAGGGGGGGAAGTGAAATTAGTATTTCAGTGTCTAAACTGATTTCTGCATTATTCAGGTTTTAAACAGTATTGTCCTTTACCAAAAGCAAGATACCAACCTAACACAGTAAAGGTGGTGGTGCATGAGCTGCCTCCAACATCGTTAGCAATCTCAAATGTGTATTCACCACTGTCTTGTATTTCAGCAGTATAAAACTTTAGCTGGGCAACGTTATTCTTAAAACTGATTCTATACTTTTTGCTGGAAACTAGTGGTTTACCATCTTTGAACCATTTCGTTTTTAGCTCTGGAGTGCCTGTCACAGTGTATTCCAAAACTGCTGGGTCTCCTGCTGTCACCTGAATCAAATCAGGTTTCTCAGTAATTTGAGCAGGTTCTATAACAGAATTAAACAGTTGTCATTTGGGTCAAAATAGAATCACTTTTGTTTATATGTAGAATTCTGTGAAGCTAAAATATCCCTATCCTATACTGACCTTTAACTGCTATTTCTCCAAAACATGTTTGACTTCCTGCATCATTCTCAGCCACACAAGTATACTTCCCACCAGAACTAATCTGGACATCCATGATCTGCAGTGCTGCAAGACCGTTTTCAAAGGTCACTTTGACTTTGTTATCTTCTTTAATAATGTCCCTTCCCTTCATCCACGTTACAGAAATAGGAGTGGACCCTTTCACAACGGCCTGTAAAGTAACTCTGTCGCCGACAAGTGCTGTAACGTTTTCGATTTTCTTAATGAAGGATGGTGGTTCTAATTCAAAAGAGAAAATCTCTCTTATTAGTCCATCTTCCTGAAACCCTAAGTGCTGCACATTAATGGTTGTTTTTAAAGCTAATTTGTCTAGTACAAGTTAATCAGTGCATCCAATTCAGTGGCTGATTATCTAGGGCGAGAGGGAAAATTTGGGGAGGAGGAATTTGTACTTCCAAGCTGGACAAGTGGTGGGTTGAACACATCACTTGACATAACATGTTCAGCCCCCACAGGAAGGTGAATAGTGACTGAATCGGCTGGTGTTTCTTCTTGAAGCCTAAGATTTAGCACCATTGACAATTCTAGTAAAATGCCTTCTGCTTTCCTTTCCAAATTCAGAAACATGATGGCAGATACATGAAAGATATAAAAGGCACATTAAAGAGGAGAAGAGAAGACAAGGAAAAACCAATAAGCAAGATTTCTTCTTTCTCTACATTATGTTAAAGGAGAGTTTTCCTTTGCTCACTAACCTTTCAATATGAATGTTGCCCCGCAGAAGCATTTACCGACTTCATTAGCCACCACACACTCATATTCACCAACATCAGCACTATTAAAGGAAGAAATCTCCAGATAAACAAGAGACTTCTGAGAGATCAACCTGTATTTTTTACTACTGCGAATCTGCTTCTTGTCTTTAAACCAGCTAATTTCGAATGGTCCAGTACCAGCAACCTCACACTGAAGTGTGGCGTTTGTTCCTTTCACTATCTCTGCCGGTTCCAGTGTTTTCGTGAAAGAAGGGGGTTCTATGAAAGTATTAAAGCATCAATAAAGAATTACTGGCTGAAACTGTATCAGAAAGTCATTTCTCAAATAAATTTGCCAATGACTGTAAGAACAAACCTTTGACAACTATTTCAGTGCTGCAACTGTCACTGCCAGCATCATTAACTGCTTCACATGAGTAACTTCCACTATCTTCAACTTTCACGTTGGAAATAACTAGCACAGCTACAGAGTTGACAAATGACATTTTGTACGTGTTACTCTCTCTAATTTCTTTGTTATTCTTGAACCAAGTAACTTGGATTTCAGGAGATCCTTTGATTTTGCTCTGAAGTTGTGCTGACTCTCCCGGTGTCAATAAATAAGATGGATCAACCTTCTTCAAGAAGGATGGTGGCTCTAAAGAAAGATTTTTAGAAGAAAGAAACCTGAAAGATTGATTAAACACACTAACAAGATAGAACATAAAGAAATGCTATCAAGAATGCCCATCAAGCCAGTGACTCTGTAGGAAAAAGAAACACTTTTTTTTAAAGAAACAAAAGAATGATCAACCCTTTAACCCTCCCTACCAGAAAAAAAAAGAATGAAGCTATAGGCAAATATATGTTTATTTAAACAAAGAAAGAACAAAAGATTTTTAAAACTCAGGAATAAACCTAAAGAACTTCTTGGCAAAAAGAAATATTTAGGTGACACAGAATACAATGAAAGCTAAAAGGGAACATTCATTAATAACAGACAAAATGAAGTTCAGTAAAGACAGAAACAAGAATTTTAAAATGATGTAGTGTTGTCTACTCACAGAACCCTGAGACTAGATACTGTAGCAATTAAGTGCCTAAGAACATTGTACCTCTCAGGGGTATGTATTTCTGGCCTACATAGAATGACTAGGTATTTCAAAGTAGATGAACAATTTGCTTACCTCTGATTGTTACAGTTGCAGAAGTGGAGCTACTTCCAGCCTCATTTGAAGCAGTACATACATAATTTCCTGAATCTTTAAGTTTAGCCAGAGGAATTTCAAGTGATGCTATTTTGTCTTCAAAATAAATTTTATAATCTTTGCCTGGGGGTATTTTGTTCCCATCTTTATTCCATACTACAGTTACTTTCCTATCTTCATCTACTTGGCACTCAAGGCGTATCTTTTTATTGACAGCAGACTGCACTGACTGGAGTTCCTTAATGAAATGTGGTTTATCAATAATTATCATTTCTCCTTGGCAGATGTCTGCTCCAAATCTGTTTGAAGCTTTGCAAGTATAAACTCCTCTGTCGTTTATTGTAAGATGTTTAATTTCTAAAATATGCTTATTATCAGCAGTTGAAATCTTGTGGTGCTCTGAAGGAGAAAGGGCAGTACCGTCTCTCTGCCACACTGTGTCGATCACTGGAGTGCCTGACACCGTACACAGGAACCTTGCACTTTTACCCACAAAAGTAGTGATAGATTCAGGTCTGGTTAGAAATGTTGGAGGGAGCGCTTCTGCAAAAAGAAATGATTTCATAGTTACATTGGGCTGGCACCAAAGCCACCACTGTCTCTATGTGCACCAAGGCAGAGAAAAGGAGGAGAATAGTTTGTCCTTAGACACATTTTTAAAAATAGTTTTAAAATAAGGTTGAGCAATAAAGAAAATGAAAGGTGAAAAACAAATGAAAACATGTCGACTGTCTGGACCTATTTATACCAATTACCATCACAGATTCGAAAGCCAATATTTTGTTTAGCAAGACTGGACAAAATACCAAATTCTTGTGGTTCTGTTTTTAATTTATACTGCTTTCATAATTGAACTAATTCAGCAAGGAAAACAAATCAAAAACAAACAAAACCCACTCTCATATATTTAAACTGCAGTAAAATATAAGGGAAAACGTAGAAGATATTATAAGTATGTTGGTTTTTATGTTCATAAAGTCCCCTAAAATGAGATATGTCTGTAAACATCTTTTAGCCACTGCAAGATGATCATTCCATCCAACCATTCAGCAATTATTGCTCTAGGGTAGCACTTGAAGTTTACGTTAAGCAGAACAAAGAGTACTGTGGCACTTTTAAAGACTAACAAATTTATTTATTGCATGAGCTTTTGTAGGAGAAAATCCCACTTCATCAGATGCTTTGAAGACAGAGATCTCAAGCAGAGCTTCTGTAACCAGGACAGCTAGACCACAAATAAAGGTAAATTTACACTGAGCACTATACCAAAGATTGGATCAAAATGAAAACATCGAAGCAGATTGACTTTTAATTCAGAATTTAAAAATGAATTTGAAATTCTTCTCAGAGCTGAAGACACTGAATTCTTGTTTGATGACTCAGACTCCAGTGACTAAACAAACAAGCTTTTAAAATGTATATCCACCTACAGCTGTCTTTTGAAGGTTCAATGTTTTGATAGAATAATTATATGATTTGTATTTGATCACCCTTCCTCACCCAATGAAGTCCTAAAATCCATTAAATCAATTCCCAACTGCTAGACAGTTTTTCTTTTGCTGGAGAAACAAACAACCAAACCAAACTAAACCCTTGACACCAGTGTTATCAAATATTTTTTTCCATCTTCACATCAATTGGAGATGTAAGAACTAGTTCTCTGGGCCTGTGTGCAGTAGAATCAATAATCGTAAAATAAGTATTTAAAAGTATAATACAGTGTAACAACTGCAAAGCAGGTGGATGCTAGTAATTTAAATATGAAAGAGAATTAAGAAACCAAACTTACCAGTCACTGTTAAAACCGCTGTAGAGCTTACACTGCCATACTGGTTGGAAGCTTTACAACTGTATTCTCCACAATCAACTACCTGAGGTCTTAGGATTTCCAGCGTGGACACGTATTTAGCGGTACGTATGGAATATTTGTCGCTGTCATATATTTCTCTACCAGCTTTATACCACTGGAATCTTACATTAGGAGCAGTTTCAATCTCACATGTAAACTTGGCAAGGTGATTAACGGCTACCTCCTGTGACTCGAGTCTCCTCCTCAGTATTGGTGCAACTAGAATTGGAAGCATAAATTAATTCGAATATCTGCTCTTTTGTCTACACTTCCCCCAAATAACTGTTAATGAAGTGACCAACTGAAATTAGATGAATGGTTTACTAGCAATCCAAGGAAAGTGACTGTAAAGAAAAAAGAATGACTGTCAAAATGAAAGCAGGCGATAAGCAGTGCTAACCTAGTGAATGGACTACATTGCAGTGCATCATGAAATCAGAAAAAAAAAGACTAAGAGGTGATACTACTAGACACATGCACAACAATGTGATATAGAAATATACCACGTTGTACTGAAACAGTGGAAAATGAAGAAATGTATGAAACTGTGCTAAACATGGTGCAGTGATTATAAAGATCTTGTGCAATGACAAGAAGGAAAATACAAGGACACCGATTGCTGCCTTGTGGATAAGGGGATGAAAGTGTCGATGCATGCTCTGTTAAGAAATTCTGATGCAAGCACTAGACTGCACTGTTACATGTAACTAGTTTTTGTTGTTGTTGTTGTTGTGTATGCGATGAAATAAAGGCAAATAACTGTATTACAAAAAGTGAGAAGGTTTGCATTATTTTAGGAAAAAGTAGGAAGGAAAAATGAATAATTTATTAAATGTCAAAAAACACATTGGAAGTGGAGAAAGGGTAGGGAAAACCATGGTTAGTTTTGTGGTTATATTAATGAAGTCTAATTACTATTCATATCTGTATCCAGAGCATTACAGAGATACAGATATAGATATATGTTCTATTAATTAGAAAATTAGTGAATATTAGAAGGCAATATTTTATCCCTATAATCCAACCTCTTTTTACAACTGTGAGTTTCGCTGATGTTGTTGTTTTTCCACCTTCATTCAGTGCCTCACAGGCATACTCTCCTTGATGCACCTCCTTGTGCACTTTGTTGATTACTAGTGTGTATGTGTCATGATCTTGTAAACACTTGAACTGTTTGCCTGAAGACACCAGTTTACCCTCAAAATACCAGTTCACCTTTTTGGCATTTGTTATGACTGATATAAGACTCAAACTATCACCTTCCTCGACAACAGTATCTACAAGATTTCTGTTAATGACAGGGTGGTCCTCTGACTTCCCTGCCTGAATTCTGAGACCCTCACCACCATCTTCCTCAGATATTTCTTCCTTTTTCTGATTCATTTGCAATATTCCCACTGGTTTCTCTAATGGTACAGCTGCTAAAGCAACGTCGGCAGTGACTGCAGTTGCACCAACATCTCTGATCTGACTTTTGACAGCAACCATGCTGACTGCTTGTGCTGACAAAAGCTGTTCCAGCTGCACATCTGATTCTACTCTTATTTCAGCCTGCTGAGGCTCTGGCTGATCACACAGCTCCCTCACTGATTCCTGCTGCATGTGCTTATCAGTTACAGTAGCAGAAGATATTTCTGAGAAAGGTGAATTAATAACAAACAGCTTCTGTGACCTAATTACTGATACAGGACTGGATTGTTCTGCTCTCAGACCTTGCTTTTCTTCATGAATAATCGAATATGAAACAGCCTTTAGTTCGGTTTTCAAGTCAGCTCTTTGGGGATACATGTCATCTAAAGAGACCATTATTTCCATGGGGCTGGAGCTCCCAGTGGTTACAACATAGCTGCTCTGTGTACATTTAGGTTCTTTGTTGATTTTCACTGTCTTTACTGTGCCGTCGATACCTCTGATATCACTCAGCCATTCAGAAGACAAAAGCTGTTGTTCATTTGTCATTGCCATTTTCAGGGCACTTCTGATCTGAGTCTTTACATCTAAGCTACAGCCCTCAGGAACGTGAACAAACTGGTTTTCTTTGGAAAGGACTTCTGTTTCCTGTCTTTCGTGTGCATTCAGTGCCTCCTTTGGGTGCTTCTCTACCTTTACAGTGTCAGTGTTTGGCCTTGTCAGTTCAACAGTGTGGTCCTCCTTGAAAGGCCACTTTTCTTCTAGCATTAGTGGGAGTCTCACTGACTGCCCTTCTTGAATCCTGGCAGCGAAGTCCTGTTCTGCGGCATCTAACAAACCCACAGTCTCCCGCAGCATGCCTCCTTCTTCAACGGAAACCGATTCTGAAGAGAACCTGGACTCCAATTTCATCTCAGCCTGTGCTATCTGAGCATCCTCCAGTGTTTTGGTCTGACCCTCGCTGATGACTGGGCTCTCAGTCATGCTCAGTAACTGCATGACGTATCTGGAGTTGTCTTTTCTCAGGGCAGCTTTCTGCTGCCTTTCTGCTGCCCTTACAAGCTGTTCTTTTGGCAGGGGTATATCCTCAGCAATGGTAGCTAGGCAGCTCTGAATCTGTGTTTCAAGTGTAGCTGTGGGGTGGAGGCCTTCAGCACTGCCCCAAAGAGCCTCTAGTTGTGCAGCCAGTAATCTGCACTTTGCTTCCGTTGTTGCGGCCTGGCGCAATATTTTCTCTTCTCTTTGTGAAAGCACTTGGGCCAGAGGTTTCCAGAAAGCCAGTGGCTCCTCCTTCGGCAGCACGTGCTCCAACTGGGTAGTCTGGAGCTGCAGGACCGGAGTGGGCTCTTTGCATGGCTGGATGCGGAGCAGCTCAGGAAGGGCGGGGCAGAGGCTCGCAGTTTCTGAGGAGAGGCTGGGTCGTTCTTCTGAGGTGAAAGCCTGCACTAAGGTGGGGCTTCTCCTGGAGGCAGCTGTTTGCTCCTTGGGCGGCACTTCCACACAGAAATGTCCCTCGTGTGGCAGTGCTGTTTGCCTGTGCACCACGGGCAAATTCAAAAGCTTCTTGCCCTCCCTTTGGGTTTCCACCATCACCAGCCTGCCCAATGCAGGGACCTGGTGGGCGACTGCAGCTGAGAGCACTAGTTTTAACTCTGTCAGGGGAGCTGCTCTCACCAGCGGGTCCCATGCCCAGGCTGCCTTATGCGATGGGGCCAAAGAGGCCCCAATCCTGGCCTCTTTCACCAACACCGCTGGTGACTCTGTGGTGGCCACATGGAATCCCATGGGTGGCTCCATGGCCGCACTCACTTCCGCGGGGAGAGGCGGGGCATCCAGCTCCTGGCTGTGAGCCTCGCTCAGTGGCTGCGCTTCCAGCGCCACAGCAGAGCGCAGTGGCCGCACCTCCTCCAGCGCTGGGAGCCCCCTCTCCCACCGAGGCGCCTCCAGTGCCAGTGACCTTTCTTTAGGCAGCTCCTGGGTAGCTTCTACTCGGAGGCTGTGGATAGTGGGCTGCTGTTCATGGGCAGAGCTCACAGTCACCGCCTCGTCTCCACCTGGGAGGGATGTGGCTGCACCCGCGGTCACTGCATGTTTCTCTTCAGAGACAGCAGCGAGGAAGGGAGAGTCACTCTGTGCTGTCAGCCCAGCCCAGGCCGGCGGGCTTGTGCACAGAGCTTCCTCCTTATCCACACGGCTGCTCTCTTCAACCACTGGCAAGCGCAGGCTGGGCTCAGTGTGGGGCTTGGGGCCAGGCAGGGCCGCCAGTGGTGGGCTCTGGATGGGCTCGAGACGCTGCTCCAGGAGGCTCGGCTGATCCTGAACCTCACTCGTGCTAAAAGCGGCGGGAGGTTCTGCCAATGCTGCAGCCAGAGGCGAGACAGCTCCATGTTCTTCAGCTTCTGGGGACTCCGGGGCCAGCACCCACTGTGCGGTAGTTGAGCCAGAATGAAGCGCCAGCAGGGAGCCTGAGTCTTTGCCCCGCACTGGGTGCTCGTCCTTGGGGCTGACTGTGTTCGCCACCTGCGGGCCCTCGCCTGGCTGCTGGATGGCCTCACTGCAGTGCTCGCGTGCAGGCTCTTTGGAGGAGCTCATCCACTCTGTCTGAACGACTCTCTGGTCCCTGCCCAGAGACCCAGCAGCCGTGTCCGGGAGCACAAACAGTTCTGTCGAGCAAGCGGCTTCCCCCAGGGGATTTATTGCTTTACATGTGTACAAGCCGCCATCCTCTCTCTGGCACCTATTGATCATTAATGACCCGGAGCCGTCAGGACAGTGAACCACAGTGTAGTAGAGATTAGAGAAAATCTGGTGACTCCCCTTAAACCATTGCACCACGGGGGCAGGTTCTCCCCACACTGTGCACTCAAATACAGCGGGGAGACCTTGAGCACACTGGACGGGTTCCAGTTTCTTAATGAAGAAAGGGGGGGAGGGACTTACTGTCTTTTCTAAGGGTTTCTCTGTCTCTAGTTCTACCATTGATTTTTTGTAAGCTGCCCCAGTCTCTCTTGGCTTCACTTTTAGATAAGCACTGCATGCAGTCTCTCCATACTTATTACTGGCCATGCAAGTATATTCACCCTCATCTTCAGCTTTTGTATAGAGAATGATAAGACTATAATCACTGCCATCAAATACAATTTTGTAATCCGTGGAAGAAGTTAACATCACTCCATTAAAGAACCACTGAATTTTAGGCTTTGGATTTCCAGTTACAGTAACAGAGAGTTTAGCTACATCTCCTAGACTTATTTCAGCATTAGAAACATGTCTGAGGAAAACAGGGACACTGCCCTCCTCTGTTTTCATCTCTAATTTGCTGGAGTAAACTGAATTTTCAGGCATAAATTCAAGTGTTTTATCTCTATCGGATAATTGAAGGCCGCTGCTGTAACTTTCGGTTCTTTCTTCCTCAGCAGACACAACAACAGAACTAGAAAAGTCTGTATGGGAAAAAATTATTTAGTTTTACTAAAATGTTTTGCTGAAAACTTGTATTTAATAATCACTAGAGACTATGAATAAAATAGAAATGTTACTGTAGTTAGTGGTATACCTTGTGGCATTCTCAATACCATAAAACAATGAAACAAATCTTTTTTCTGCCAAAATAACTCATACTATATAATTCCACTAAACTAAGAACCATATCATGCTATCTTTTTTTTTTTTTCTTTTTTTAAGAGAACACCCTGTTTGGTTCAAGTGGGAGACATGTTAAAAAGCTGAGGGAACCATATATTTTTGTACAATTTATTTAAGTTACAAAATATTAATATTTCAGTTATGTATGCATCTAACTAGTAGAATCAAAGTTGTGCATTTATATGCATATTTTATATGTACCAATTAATAAACAATTAAATAAACTTTATGAAAAGGATATGATTAATCCACTGCACTAGAAAATATGTCATTTAAAAGTATTACTTTGGTGTCAGTTAGCTTAAGTGGAAGCAGTATATGATAACTGCATTTAAGTGTTCTTTGTTATCTTTAAATATTCAGAAGATACAGCAAAGTATCAAAATTCCTGCATTATCTAGAAAAAAACCTCACTCAATTTCCTTGGTTTTGTGAATTAAAGATCCTCTGTGTTAATTTAATGTTGATGTCATTTTGTATTTTGTTTCAGTGGTGGTTTAAAAAGGAGAGGAAGAAGGTCTAGATAGATAGGTCTGTTGGTCTTTGCAGATCATTGATACAAAAGGCAGTGACAAAACTGCCCGTAACAGCCAGAGTGTTTACCTTGAGTACTTCCATTGTGACAACCAAATCATTTACTTCAAATATTTCCATTATCTTTCTCAGAAGAGTTTTCAAGCTATCCAGGAACAGTGCAACATGTAGAGAGTTTGAAAGCCAAATCCTGCAGCCCTTATCAGCCAAAATTTCCACTGAATTCTGAGTAAGGCTTGCAGTATTTGGCCCTAAAAATACTTGGAATGTTTCAACAAAGATAAAATAAAACAATTAGTGGAAAAATATCTCCATGTTATCTTATAATTAATAACACGTGCACAGTTGTAGGAGAAGTCAAAAAAGGTCTGAGAAAAATACTGGAAATGAAAAAGCAGCACAAAAATGCTCCATCAGATGAGGTCATTTATATCTTTACATATTACTAAGCTTCTCCCAAATAAAAAAATGAAATAACATTTTTAAAACTTGTAGAAATAGGCAAGCTAGAAGAAGCATTAGAAAGCCACTCAGTTATTTAAATATTTTTGTGTTTTGAGGAATGAGCTTATACTGTACATTTATTAATTTTTCCTGTAAGATCTGTGCTATACTTCTGACATACCATAAAACCACTGTGGTCAGTAGCTTGATGGGGCCAATTTTGCCATGCCTATGGTTGTTGAAAATTACCTTAAGTCCTACAGAAATCAAATAGGGACTGCTCCCATAGTAAAACACTACTCAAGGTGGCCTTTTGATTCTGGGAAGACTGTACAGTGGAATTTCAATTTATGGGATCAGCTCCAGTGATAACAGGAAAGATACAAACATGTTTTGTCTGCTTGCTTTGTCCCCATGGGGGAGTGTATTCTTTTGGGGAAAATGAAAAATCTGCATTATAAACGCGAGAAAGCTTTGCATAAAGGAGTATAGCATAAATCACAAAATTTTGTGTGTTCCAGGATGGTAAATTTAACAGAAAATCCACAAAAAATGTGTTTTGAATACTTTACCAACATGTCTAATTAACAAATAACTAGAAACAGTAAATTTAGATATTTACACATTTATTTCACAAATATAATCTACATTAATATTTAAATTATAATATTGATTACAAACATAGATCAATTACCGACTTTTTTTAAATACTATGTCTTGAAAAATGAAAAAAAATTAACCTAACAATGAAATTATTAATTTTCTTGATTTCTGCAAAAGCATAAACTTTAAAAGCTGTAGGGACAGATTCTGATCATAGTTATGCTAGTACCTCTGGAATAACATTACTGAAATCAAGAATACCCCTGGATTTATGTCAATGGAACTTAATTCATACCCTGACATACCGTCTTTTTATTTTAATGTCCTTGGCCAAATTCATATAGTGCATTAGTTACATCTTAAGTAAAGCATTTAAATATTTATTTTAGATATAAAGTTCAGATCTGGATTTGAACTTTCCCAGACTTTGGATCTAAGGTTTCAATTTGAGCCAATTTCTCTAAAAATGTATACCAGAATCACATATTTAACACCTAGGATAATTGTACAAAGTTTATTAAGGTCAGTTGTGCCCATTCATTTTAATGGGCTTTGGATCAGGCCTGTAATGTCATATTTATTCTATAGCTCAATACATTTCATGAATACTTCTCCATGGATTGCTACTGTCTAATAAATCAGCAAATGCTATGCATCTGTACAAGGAATGAATATGGAGACAATACAAAACTATTCCTATCCAGTTCAATGTTGGATCAAACACTGTCACTTTTCTTATCCTCCAGCATTTTCAACAGGAACTATTTTAATGACAATGACACTTGTAATAATCTTAACTACTTAAATACATATGCACTTTAATGTGCACTATTGTTTTGTGGGTCATCAGTGGTTTTTAAAATAATCAGTTTTCCTACAGTGTTTAGCAGAGTGTAGCTAAGGAAAGTGACAGAGCAATAGACTTTCTGAAGGTACCCACTACTTGCTACCTGCGTGACTTAATGTCGAATATAGCTTTCCAAACCCTATAGCACAGTCAGGCAATAGTAATGTCAAATATTTTATTGAGTACACTCCAAATTTATGATGCGTGACTCTTGAAAGATTTGTAAAATTTTGTTTAGCTAAACACCAAAAGTTGTGATCCTCTTACAAACACCATCTAAACTACAAAAATTAGTTTGGAAACATCTACAAAAAAAATTTGACTTGTGAAATTTCCAGTACTTCCTGTATTTTGTATCTTCTATTTTGGGTCTAAACAACATACAGAAGTTCAGTGACTGATGAAATGGAGATTTTTTTAAGATAACATTTTTCAAACTTCAAAAATATTCAGTTTTTTCTTTAAATCCAAGTCCTTTCTCCTATTTGTATTTAAAATGTGCAATAACAGCAATGCTCATGGGAGAACTTTCTTAATATGATTTTCATTGTTTCTGTGTAACAAAAGAGCCACAAATGTTTTATAAAAACTTCAGTAAATCCTCATGTGAAGCACTCTGCAGAGTTCCTTTTTTATCTTTGAGGGCCATCAGCAAAATATTGGAGGATTTCAGTCAAAGGATCACTACCTATTAGGAGATGTTTCTATTGAAACATCCAAGTGTCTTCAGTAGTATTTGAAGACCAAATACTCCTCACTGATTTTATCAAAATTTTGTAAAAATGGATTTTTCAATTTGCCTATGTGTGCTATGGCTTTTTAAGATGAGTACCATCTGATAAAATTTTCTCAGGTCTTTTATGATTCTGTGAGAATGCTGAATTCAGAATGAATTCCTATTAAAGCAGTGACACTGAGTAACTTCTGTGAAGTCTCCAGTGTCTTGATAAATGTAACCCAGATATGACTACGCATCAAACACAGAACTGAGAACATTCATGAAAATGATTATACAAAAACATTATTTAAGTTTGTAATCGTGCCTCTTAAAACATTTTGAAGTCAACTGACAAAAATTAATATATAACCCTAGCATTGTGTAAAGAGGGAGAAAATGATTGTTCATATTTTTAACAACAGTTCAGGGCTGCCGAGTTTAGGGCTTCATCTAAACTCATATTTTATATATATGTATACACATATGCATGCATGCATGCACACCAAAAGTAGTCATAATTATAGGCTTTTCCTTTTTTCCTACAAATGAATTATTAAATCAATCTAAAGTACAATAGCTGTGCTTATACTGAAAAGAGACTGCTTCAGATAAAATCTGATTTCATTTTCTGTTAATTCAGTATTTAACCTTATATATTGGTAGAACTATAAAGAACTACAGAAGAAAAATAAATTCTCAGAGACTTAGCCCTAGTTTACACTCACTGCACTTTTTGGCGGCAGTTGATGGAAGATGCAAAAGGTATGTAAAATACCTTGTGTATATCTCCCATCACCTTACTAACTCTCACTTACCTCCCTGTACACGCTGTACTAAGGTTGGGGCTGGAGTTACAGTGCTGAGCTGTAGATCGATTGAGCGCATCTTGATAGACTGCTCAATTGAACTTAGAAGAGCACACTGAGGGCACCGAATTTGCCGCTGTCAGTATAGATATACCTTTAGTTCTAATCTTAAAATCAAAATGTTTAGTGAAAGAGAGGTTTTATTTTTATGGTTGCATAGTTACATTCTGTCTGTTGATTTACTGAATGCCTCATCTTTTCCCTTAACTTTTAAAGGTACAGTACACAATATATTTATAGCTATGCTTATTACTTGATAGTAGAGATACAAATCCTGAAGTCCCTACTCAGCCTTCACTGCAGGAAAACTTTAACAGGGCTTGATTTTGACCTCACTTGCATTGCTTTTGCAGCAGAGTAATGCCATTAAATTCAAGGAAGTTATTCTTGATTTACAATCAAGATCAGAAATAGGCCCACTGTCTTCAATAGTCATCTTGTGGCAATAGGGACTATATAAAATAGAGACCAGGTGGGTGAGGTAATATCTTTTATTGGATCAACTTCTGTTGATGAAAGACACAAGATCTGTTCTTCAGGTCTGGTAAAGATGGAAAAGTTGAAGATGTGTAAGCACTTCAGGATTTGACTGAAAAACTTGCTTTCTAACAAAACATTGTAAAGGAGGAATACTAAGTTAAGACCTACTGGGTTCATGCATACTGTGAAAAATACATATACAATAGTATTCCTCATACCTTTAAGTTACAAGAACACAGCAGATTTCATATTTCAAGATGATTGCTAAGCTCTCAACACAAAGATGGTTCCATTTTTAAATAACACAAATGTATATACACTTGTATAGGTAACAGACAACGGAGTTTTCAAGTGTGAGTAAAAACAATGAAAAGAATACCTTTATCATAATGGGCAAAGAGCAAAATTAATCATTTATAGAATGCCTGCACAAGACCCCTGCATGCTTAATTCCCTATTAAACTCCTAAGGCTGTGTGGGACTTGAGTGGTGCCTGCGCAGTTTTGAATTTCACCTGTCAATGAGCATTAAAATACAGAAAGCACCTAAAGTGAATGCTACAAGTGTACAGGCAGAATTTAGGAACAATGCAAACTTATTGTGTGTTTAATCCAAACGTGCATATGGATATCATGCTTGGAAATTCAGCATATGTTTAACATAGCAATTGTATCAGCACTTCCTGCTCTGTTTGTTGCTACACATCTGTATTCCCCTTCATCATCTTGGTTTAAATTTCCTATAATTAGGTTATGATAGCCCATCTGCCTTTCCTCCATACAGTACTTATTCCCCTCAAGCAACTTCCCATCTTTGTACCAACGGATACTAGGGTTTGGAGAGCCAACTACAAGGCACTGGAAACATGCAGAGGCACCTACTGATGAAGTACAGTCAAAAATATGTTTGATAAATTTTGGAGGGGCTTCTGTGACCTGGAATTCAAATGAACAACTATCTGAGCTCTCTGCTTTAAATTCAATCTCCTCTTCCGTGGATGGCTCAGCAAATACATCAAAATTAATACTGACATATTTCTCTCCTTCCTTTTTATTCTCTTGTTCTGTGACAGCTATCAATTTGACAGCTTTCTGAGAATCAGTGTTGGGCTCAAATTCAAACTCAAGCTCTATTTCAGTCTTGTCGCCATTTGGAATAGTATTATCTACAACTAAATCAAACTTCTGTGGCCTATCCATAGTGCTTCCTAGAGCTAGATCAGCCATTTCATCCCCCCTTTTGCTAGCAATCGCTCTCTGTGAATCTAGGACAACTAGCGAGCTTTTGCATATAGCTTCTCCTACACTATTCACTGCTTTGCAGTGATATGTGCCACTATCAGAATGGTCTAGATTCTGAATGTTAAGACTATGGCTTCCTTTCTCATCATTCACAACATACTTTCTGCCATCTACAGTAATGCAGGTATTTTCTTTAAACCACTGTACTTCAGGTGTAGGGAAACCTGTCACTGTACATTCAAACACTGCCTCTGTATTTTCTAGAATTTCCAAATCATAAAGGGGAGTTGTAAAACGAGGGGGCATTTCAGTGACTTCAAAGTCAATTTTCACATCTTCATCTCCTTTTGTTGTCAAACAGGTGGTTTGCTCCACCAGAACTAAAGGGAGAACATCAAGAGAAACAATCATGCTTTTGTTATCAGGAGTAAATTCAGGAATTGTGACTATTTTAACCTGCTTCTCGAATTCCTTAACCTCATTTTCATCTAACTCTACTTCCAGAAGTATTTCTTGAGGAGAAGGTGACCTTGAAGTTGTATTTTGTTCCAAGTCAAACTCTATAACATGCTGATGTGTTACTGGAGGAGGTAAGGCCAATGACCTTCCATCTTGAGGCAAAACTTCTACTTGGGTGATACTTTTAGCTTCCCCTATGATGTTTACTGCATGGCATATATATTCTCCTTCTTCCAATTTCTGAACATTATGGATTTCCAAAGTACATATAGGACCCTCTTTTTCTATTCTGACTCTTTGATCTGGTTCAAGCAATGACTTGTTTCGATACCATTTCACATCAGGAACAGGAAAGCCGATAACTTCAGCAATAAAACCCAATGAACTGTTTTCATAGACCTTCCTCTTGGTCAAGGGTTTAATAAATGCAGGAGGCATTTCATTTCCCTTTGGTTCCACAGCTTCACATGGTGTGCCAAACATCTCTGAGTGTGGCTCTTCAAAAGGTGACCTCCTTTCTTGGGAAAGAGAACTTAATTTTCTGGGTTCAGTATATTCACTGATGGGGGTTCTGTAGTGTTCATGTGGCGTGCCCTCCCTTATCAAATCTGAAGAGGACTTTCTGTTGACAGCTGGTTCCTCTGAAGGTGTTAAGTACCGTTCAGGTGTGCCAGCTGGAGTATGGTAAGATTCAAAAGACATAGGAGATTCAAAATTCTCTGCCGACAATGGTGGTGTGTAGAATTGCTCAGATTCTGTCAACTCATCACTACTTGTACTAGCAATTTCAATTGACATTTCTGATTCAGGAGAGAGTGGACGGGTCAGTTCCTGCTGCTGGTTATAATAGTCGTAAACAGTGCTGAAAGTAACATCTTCAACTTCCAAAGAAGTGATAGATTCCTTCTCATCAAAGGCCTTGAAAATGGTATCTTTGAAATCTGGAATCTCCTGCTGTCCAGCAGAGAGTAAATAATTTGAGAGAGACAGACATGACTCAGGTTCTGACACTTGAACAGCATTTGGCTTTTGAAATTGCAGAACATTTTCTGATAGGGCCCTTTCATCCAGATTTCCTTCAGCAGCATTTACAGGTTTTTTAGTTTGAAATGAAATCTTATTTTCCAGCTGCTCTTCTAAACTACATTTGTGTTTCTCAGAGGCAATTATCTTTTCTCTTGATTGCACTTCTTGGACTTTGGATTCTTCATTTCTTAAGGAATGAAGGAAATTTCCAAAAAAATTTTCCCTGTCCTGTATATCTGAGTCCTGTTGACTAGCATGATAGTCGTCAGGAATTACTTCTTTATCACCAACAGTTTCACTCTTATTTCCATTAGAAATAGAGCTGCTTATTCCTCTCATTGTGGCTTGCTCTACCAAAGGAATGTATATTTGTTCCTGCTCCAGTTTACATGCAGCACATCTTTTCTCCTCTGCAGCTTTTTTCAAGTCTTCTATGAAGTTGTCTGTTTCAGAGTCTACTCCCTCTACTGGTTCCCTACCCTCAGAAACATCTATTTCTTGCACTAAATTTTGAAAATATTGACTTATCAATATTTTGGATTCTGCTGAAGGCATAAGCTCAGTCTGCCCCAATACCAAGTCTTTAATTTGTTCCTTAAGTGATTCTTCCACGCAAACATTTTTCTCAGCTTCAGCAGTTCCTTTTGCAGGTGCTCCTTGTTCAGTAGAAATAGGAGTAACAGCTAGGTCCTTTTTAAATATTTGCATTTCACCACCCACTCCAGATTCTGTTGAGACAGTCTGTTCTTGGACATAAACTCCCTCCAGTTGCATCTTGTAATTATGACGAAGTTCTTCACTTAAAGAAATTTCTTCGACATGCGTATCATTTTTTTGTAGATGGTGTATGAAGTTTTCTGTTTCTGTTTCCACAATCCCAGGAGATGCTGCTTGGTTTAATGAACATACTTCATCTGGTGGTATGCTAACAGTCTCTTTGGACTTGAATTCTTCTGAGAAAGTAATTGCATGCTGTTTATGATTAAATATTAGTTCCTGGATTTGGGGTTTTACTTCTTTTAGAGACAACGTGTCTTCTTGAGCATTACCTTTTCCCCTTATAGCTTCACTTTCTTTAGAAAACTCTTGACAAGAATCAATTTCTAGTTCTGCCAGTGGAGTGGCTTTCTGTATATTTTTTTCCACAAGGTGTGTTTCAGCAGACTGCTGATCTTTGAAATATATTTCATCCTGCTGAAATCTCTCTTGCTCTTGACCAAGATTTTTTATAGCAGAATGAACTTTCTTCAAATCAAATACAATATTGACTGCTTCATGTTCAGTGGCCAGGTGTTGATTTTTAGAATCTTCTTCTTGTTCCATCTTAATTTGACAATCCCAATCTTCTATAACAGAAGAAGCTTTTTTAAAATCAAACAAAATGCTGTGCGCTTCATGTTCTATTTTTCCCAGGGTTTGTGCAGTGTGATACGTTTCTTTTTGTTCTGTCTCTCCAAAGTCAGAAATTTTTTTGTCATGAAGACAGATATTTTCTTCTAAGCCACCCACAAAGGTTATGTAATCTTGTTCATTGCCTTCTATGATGCTTTTTTGTTGCTGTAGATGTTCTTCTTCCTGATTTACTCTGTTTGGATCATAACAACCAAATTGTTCTAATTCAGGTGTACTTTTGAATTCTTCACTTATCCTTGGCAAATAGGGTGTGTCTTTCTCTTCTATGGTAATTGAATCTTGAAATGTCCTATTTAAGTTGGCATCATATATATCCATTTCATGCAGCTCTCTATCTTCTTGTACTGTCTTGGATACAAGACTGAAAAAACTAAGTTCTTCAGATTCCTCCTTTGCACTCAGCTTCTGATCAAAGACATGGATTTGATTGTTTACTTCTGTAAATGATGGATCTAAAATGGCAGTGAGGGAACTTGCCACAGGCGATGTTGTGGGAGTTAGCTCATGAGCAGGATGTTTTAGGTCAGGCTCTAACTTCTCTGCAAAATGTGCTGTGTCCTTGACTTCTATTTCATTAACAATACTAAAAGATTTGCTTGGAATGCTTCCACTGTGTAGATGGGGCAGATCAGTAACTCCATTGCTAATGTTACATTCTTTGGGAACTGTCTTTTTCAAGTGCTGCATTGTTTCAAAAATAGAACCTCTATCCTTCAAACCCTTCACTTCTTCCTCTGTATCCTGACTTGCACAAGCCTCTAGATTAAGATATGTAGCTTTATCTGTATGACTTTCAATGATCTTTTCAAGTTGGTTACCAGAAGAATACTCTATGGTTGCAATTTCCATTTCTATTGTATCCTTTTTTTCATACTGATCTTGTATCTCTTCTGGGAGTAGAACTTGGCTTAGAACTCCAACAGGAGCAAGTACTTCAGCTTCTTTTATCTGTGACTCAACTTGTTCACTCACATTTGTTGTCTCTTCTTTTTCAATCTGGTGCTGGAAATCTGGACTTTCTGATATCAAAGGTTCTACAGAGTGTGGAACCTGATTTAAATTGCCAGCAAAAGCAAGGTGGTTACCTTCTTCCACCTCTGACTCCACTTGTTTGCTCACATTTATTTTCTCTTCTTTTTCAGTTGGGAGCTGGCTAATTACTGGCTTATCCTCAGAGTGAGAAGCCTGGTTTAAATCACCATCAACAAATACCTGGGTTTCTTTTATCTTTGATCGTACTTGTTCACTCACATTTATCATCTCTTTTTCAGTCAGGAACTTGAAATCAGGGTTTTCAGATACTGCAAGTTCTTCAGAAAGTGGAACCTGGTTTAAATCACTAACGATAGCAAATACATTGGCTTCTTCTATCTTTGACTTTATTTGGTCACTCAGGTTTATTTTCTCTTTTTCAGCTGGGAGCTGGAAATCTGGGCTTTCAGTTACTTGTTGATCCTCAGTGTGTAGAACCTGGCTGAAATTGCCAACAAAAGCAAATGCTTTGGCTTTTTCTGTCTTTGACTCTAGTTGTTCATTCACATTTATCATCTCTTCATTTTCAGTCAGGTGCTGCAAATCTGGGTTTTCAGTTATTGCCTGATACTCAGTGTGTGGAACATGGTGCAAGTTGTCAATAAAAGTGAATACTTTGGCTTCTTCTATTTTTGACTCTATTTGTTCATTCACTTTCATGATCCCTTCTTTTTCAGTCTGGTGCTGAAAATCTGGGCTTTCATATATTGATGATTCTTCGGGGAGTTGAACTTGATTTAAGTTGCCAACAAAACAAGGTATGTAGGCATCTTCTATCTTTGACTTCACATGTTCACTTAGGTTTATTTTCTCTTCTTTTTCAACTGGGAACTGAAAATCTTGGCTCCCAATTACCAACTGATCCTCAGAGTGAGAAGCCTGGTTTAAATCACGATCAAGAAATACTTGGGCTTCTTTTATCTTTGATTGTACTTGTTCCCTCACATTTATCTCTTTTTCAATGTGGAACTGGAAATCTGGGTTTTCAGATATTGGCGGTTCTTCAGGAAGTGGAACCTGGTTTAAATCACTAACAATAGCAAACACTTTAGCTTCTTCTTTCTTTGACTCTATTTGGTCAATCAACTTTATATTCTCTTTTTCAGTTGGGAGCTGGAAATCAAGGCTTTCAGTTACTTGCTGATCCTCAGTGTGTGGAACCTGGCTGAAATCACCAACAAAAGCAAATGCTTTGGCTTTTTCTGTCTTTGACTCTAGTTGTTCATTCACATTTATCACCTCTTCATTTTCAGTCTGGCACTGCAAATCTGGGTTTTTAGTTATTGCCTGATCCTCAGGGCATGGAACATGGCTTACATTGTCAACAAAAGTGAATGTGTCTTCTTTTGTCTTTGACTCTACTTGTTCAATCAAGTTTGTCTCATCTTTTTCAATCAGGTGCTGGAAATCTGGGCTTTCAGATATTGTTGGCTCTTTCTGGAGTGGAACCTGGTTTAAATCACCAACAAGAGCAGATTCATTAGCTTCTTCTATCTTTGATTCCTCTTGTCTACATGTGTTTATCTTCTCGTCATTTTCAGTCTGGTGCTGGAAGACTGGGCTTTCAGTTATCGGCTGATCCTCCGTAAATATAGACTTTCTACTGTCACACATAAATCTCGGAAATCTGGAGTCTTTTGAAAATGTGTTTTGTTCATTTTCTGTGTGCTCTCTTTTCCTTAATGTTGTGAGTTTATGAAAATATTGACTTACAGAATACTCTCTATCTTTTAATTTATCAGCACTATATGAAACTGAGGATTCGTAAAACTTGTGCAAATGTTCTCTTGTAATCTCTCCCTGCATTTGTACACTTTGATCTGGAACAGTTTCCTCTTCCACATCACTAATTTGTTCTACTTGGGTATAAAAGTTTTGCGCACTAATTTCTACTGTAAGATCAGAAATAGTTTCTACTGTCCCTGCTGTGTTCTCAGCAATGCATGTGTATGTGCCAGCATCTGATGCAGAAACTTCATCAATATGTAATCTATAGCTACCATCCTCTTCCTCCTCAAACCAAAACTTCTCATTAGGAGTTAAGATTTTGCCATTTTGAAACCAACTTACAACTGGCTGGGGGTCACCAGATATTGAACACTCCAGTACAACAGAATCCCCTTCTCTACAATTAATATAATTTTGTGTATCTTTTACAATTTTTGGTGGTTCATTTACTATATCAAAGGAAAATTTAAATTTATGTTTTCTTGCTTGGAAAAGTTTGTCCTGAGGTGGTAGCTGAGGTATAGATTCAATAGGTTGAACTATTTCCTTCAGTTCTTCAACTTGTTCCGGAGTTGGAGTAGGAGCAGTTACCTTGATTTCCACCAGACGTGAAAGCAGGTCTGAGTCTGAAACATAAGACATGGGCAGCTTACCCTGAGGCATGTAAAGGGTAGCTCTACTTTCACTACTGAGAGTTTGTTGATTTTCTTCCATTTTGTCAAATACAAAACTAAGTTCTTCCTCCTCTTCTGTGTAATCCTTTAATAGTTCAACTTGATCAGTGGTGAATGGTTCAGCTTCAATCCTCTCTTTAGTTTTCACTTTAAGTGAGCCTGATGTTGTGGCAGTTCCATATTCATTAAATATCACACAGGTGATGGATCCTTCATGCTGAGGGAGAACAGAGCAGAAAGTCAAGGAAGACTGACTCTCTGTCATGTGAAGCACATAGTCCTGATTACGTGGTATGGGTTTGTTGTTGTTATACCAAGTGACAACAGGTTGTGGATGGCCACAGAAATGACAATCAAATGTGCAACTCTTTCCTTCCTGTGCTTCCTGAGATTCAATTTCACTAGCAAAGAAAGGAGGGGCAGGTTGTAGAAGCTTTAGAATAGGGCTTTCTGAACTGGCAGGCTTTTCCTTTATTTCACAGACCTCTATCAATACAGACTCTTTGATTTCTGCAGAGTCTTCCAATTCTAATGGTGCATTTTTTTCATCCTTTTCTGTTTTGATGCTTTCAAAAGTATCAACAGGCTCATTGATTTTTAGTGTGACTGTCTCTGACATTATATTCTTTGATTCTGTAATTTCGCTTAATCCATCACAAGGAAGCACATAGATTAGAGATTCAGGGGTTTTCTTCATGGTTGTTGTTACCTGGAACTCCATCATCTGTTCTTTTGGCTTGACATCTCTTATTGATTCAAGTGCATCCTTGTGTGTAGAAGTATGGTCAAGGGAGGTAGCTTTGGCAATTGTGTCTGATTGCTCTATAGGAGCCTCGCCCAGAAACTGCTCTCTCATTGGTTCTCTTAGTGTTATTCCTGGTTTTGTTTGGAATGTTTCTGCCTTGATTCTTCCTTCAGGCAAGTCCCAAAGACTTTGGGAAGGTTTGTAAAGCCCTAGGATTCGCTCCATTCGCAGCTGAAAATCCTCTGGCATCTTGGACTCTAGTGTAGGATGGCATGTGGCATCCTGCTCACTGCTTGGCATTTTGGGTGAAGAAATGCATTTATGGATTGGTTTTATTGTATGGAAGTCAGAGTCTGTCTCCTCACTCTCAGTGACCAAATGGACAGGAAGAGTCCCTCGATCTTTACCATCGCTAAAGTCTGTGGTCTGCACAGATTCAAGGTGTAACTCAATCTCTCTTTGTGACAGATGTGGTTTCTTTTTTTCCAGCATAGTTCTTTTGGCCTCACGCAGTCTTTGAAGTTTTGTTTTTATTTCATCATCAAGTAGAGCATCGCCTTCATGATCCCCTCCCCTTGTGGTACATTTGCTGTCTATTTGTTCTTTATTGTACACTAATTCCTGTCTCCTTACCACTGGAAGTTTTGCAAAACTTATAGTTCGCACCATACCCTTTTCAGTGGACAAATCTCTTAACATCCTTTCAGTCTCCTGCCTTTTATCAAAAGGAGAACCAATGCACCTTAGGTAAACTTTCAGTCTACCCTCTTTTCTTTTCTGAACCAGACATTCAATACTTTTATGTGTTTGTTCAGACTGTCTCAGGAAATCTAAATACTTTGCATTTTGCTCCTCTCTATGTGCAACTAACAGCGATGCAGTTGACTCAGCTGAACCCTCACTGTTAATGGCAAACACTTTATAGCTCCCAGAATCCTTCTCTTGAACATTTCTAATCTCTAGACTGGAGCTGTGAATATGCATATGACTTTCAACCTTCATTATTCTACGCAGATCCTTAGGGATAGGCCTATTATTATGAAACCATGTCATTGTGGGGGGTGGACAGGCAACAAGCTTACACTGGAAAACTGCCGGTTCCCCCTCTAAAACAGATCTAAACTTCAACTTTTGTGTGAAAGAAGGTTTATGATGCTCAGACCAAGAACTTATAGGTGAAATTCTACTTGCACATCTCTGCGCAGTTACAAATCCATGGTCTAAGTAGTCTTGAGAATCAGAGACAGCTTCTTGCACCTTGCTTTGTTTTTCCAGAAGTTCAGATTCTTCCTTGAAGAACAGTTCTGTAAGATAACAACGTTACATTACAGCATAGTCTGCGACTTTTGGTATATATTTGTAAAATGAAAATAAATGAAATGGCAAGATATTAAATTAAATAGGAGGCATGCTACAGATTTCATCACAAAACCAGAAGAAAATTCACTCACCATATTTGTTCGAATAAACGCAACGCCTTGTTCTGTTTTAAAGATTCTGACACGAAAATCGTTCGTTGTCTGTTCTTTCTTCAAACTGTGGACATTTCTTCTTGAACAAGCAAAAATGAATTTCAAAATAACATGTTCCTATGTGTGTATGGTTCTGCTGCCCGAAAAGCTTTGTGTCTTTTGTTGGCAAAGAAGAAAAATCTTACCTGACTTGCAGACAGTAGAATAAACGCCCTTTCTGATCCCTTTCAATGTGGGTAAAATGTTCAAACAATTGAGAAAAAATATTTTGAAAGATATATAAAAAACGTAGCTGTAAATAATTATCAAAAATAAATGAGAAGGCGTTTATTCGAACTAATACAGCTACTAATTTCACAACAGTATGCAAAAAGAAAAGAAAAGCAAGCAACATGGACCACATATGCTATCTGCAAGCCAGTGTAAGAAATATGTAATGACAGATTAATGTATGTATGTGAAGTGCGAGGGTCCGATGGGAATATGTAGCTTTCATATGTCCTAAATAACATTCATTTTCTATTCTAATGCAGCCATCCAAATTGTGTCCTTTGAATGGTTGTTGGGGTGCTTACATATTTAAAAATAATTTAATAAAGATTTTTATATCTTTGTTCTGATTTAAACCATCCCATGCATTAAAAAGAGTTTAACAAATAAAAGCTTAAGCAGTAAACAGCTGCAAAGCATGAAGTAGAAGTTAAAAGTACAGCTGCAAAACTATAAATTTAAAGTTTTAAATTGATTTTAAAACTTAACCTTGTAATGCAGATGACCCTTACAATATTAAAACAAAACATGCAGCATATTCAAATATGTTCCAAAGTGTGCTTTACTTTTTCCATCATACACTTCATGTAAGCAAATAAAACTTCTGACAATTTACGATAAATCAGTGCTTCAGCATAACATTCATTTGTGACTGTACCTTTCACTTCCATTTCAATCTGTTGTTCTATCTTCTCTTGAAGAACTTTTTCTGGAGCTAGAATAAGATAGAGATTATTGTGATGATTTCTAACTATATCACTTAAAAGTTGTGAGATTGAAATTAAGAATATCTATTGCAACAATATAGAAATCCACACACACATACACAAGTACATGCCAAAACAGCTCAAACTCTTGATAAGTTTGACAAAACAGTGATCAACTGTTTCAAAACATATTTGTATTGTGTACTTGTCCTACAACTTTTTATGAGTTTTTATCTGCAATTTACCATGCCTTTAACATGCCTTAAACACCAGGAGGCAAACAGTCAACAAACCACAGATGAGTGACATTTTTTTTTTCTTTACTGTTTCCTATGGACAGCACATATTTGAATGCAATGATGGTATGCAAGAGGGATTTATGTTTGGAAAGAACATGCAGTTGCCAACCTGTCACTCTCAGATGAGTGTTGCACTCGGCTTGTCCTGCAGAGTTAACTATTCTGCACTTGTATGTACCCCTTTGGTTCTGACCAACTTTCAGTAATTTTAAACTGCACAGTGGCCCATCATGTTTTAAGGAACATAATGCAGACTCCTCAAGTATTAGCTGATTGTACAGCCAAATCACACAAGGAGTAGGCACACCCTTTATAAGACAAAAGAGTGACACATCATCTCCTTCTTTTACAATGGTTTCTGGGGGCAGAGTTTCAAGAAATACTGGTACTTTGGCACCACTTTCTATGATCTCTTCACATGGCACAACATCAGGATAGTAGTCCCCATTCCGTTGTTTCTCAGTTCCTCGCGGTCTTTGAGTTGAATGTATGAACATGCTTGACATTTCCTTTGCAGACTCTTCCTTAATTTCGGAGGTTGTTTGAATCTGAGACTCTTTGACTGTTTTAATGCTTTTAGTATCTGATTCAAGCGTAATTTTTGTTACTGCTTTGGCTTGTGCTTCTTTAGCTAGGTAAGAATAAAGTTAGGAAGAGCATTAGTTTAGATGGTTGGCAAGAATAAAATACCCTTATACTTAGAGAAACAAAAATAAAGCCTTTAGTATGGAAAAGGAATGTTCAGAATGTTAGTGCTCAAAACTAAAAATAAACCATGAAATACATGATTTATGACACATTTAAGGGCTCTATCCATGCTACGCTAAAGCAAGGTCCCAATTATGTCATTGGGACGCTTACCTTTGACTTAAAAAGGACAACAACGTGGTCTATAATGACTAACACGTGCAAGAACCTCTTTAGTTTTAATCAAAGGCACCTCTTTTGAAGTCAAAGGTAATTGCAGAAGATCCCATTTTACATGGATCAACAGCAAAAAATGTGTGTATGAGCCAGATAAATGGCTCATGGCAAATGACTTCATAGAACAGTATGAGACTGTTTTATTATCATGTTCATGGTGCTATTGCTCTTATCTCTTCTGAATTCATAACAGCAGCTATCACATCTAAGGTGAATAATAGCAAAGGAACAAAAGACCCATTCTGTGTCTTTAGGAGTCAAGGAAATCAGTGTCTGTACTTCACAGCTGTTATTCCATAGACAGAAACTGATGATATTTTAATGCACTGAAGCAATGATGAGGGGAGAAAGGAACCTGAGAAAAACACTCCATGGATATGGAGAAAAACTATAGGGCACCAATATGGTCTTGGGAAAGAAACTCCAAAATCCAGTAGACAAGTGAGGATTTTATAGCACTAGGCACAATGAATGGGCATGTTCAGGAGTGAAAAAAAATCACACCTGCATTTGGGGTGCTGGAAGAAAATATGAACTGACAAAATATTAACCCTTGCAAGTATGTAGTCCTATAATACCACTCAAGGTGGAGTCTGATTGAGGTATTGCAAGTATATGTTCCTATGAAAGCTGGCATGGCCTAGAGTTTGCGCTAATTTGTTCATCTGACTTTCCCCCCTCTTTATATAAAAAAACAAAGGAACTCTTTCAAATTCCGATTTCCTTTCAGAAATTTGCATAAATTGCAAAATAATTTGTCTCCTTCTGCAACATTCTTTGTTTTGTCCCATGTGAACATGTCCCATAAGTCAAAGTCTTTCTGCATGTCAGAGGCTTAAATTGATGAATAATGAGTACCAATTCCATCTGCCTGTGACTTGTTGGTAACAGCCATGATGCACTTTTTAAGCTATAAAACTCACTGTCTGGTGCTACACATGTCATTTATGAATAGAGCCCTAAATGTGAAAAAATAACTTAAAATGTAGCTTTCTAAATTAAATACTAGTGTTAGGAAATATGAGTGAGCTATATGCCGAGATGATTAGGTTGAAATGAGGTAAGTCATAATGTTAAAAATCAAATAACCACCTTCCACTGTTAGTACAGCAGCAGTTGTCGTCTCTCCATAATCATTATGTACAGTGCATCTGTACAGTCCTTGATCTAACATTTGGACATCTATGATTGTGAGTAATAGGACACTACCATTTTGTGATAGCTTTACTCGTTCGGAGTCTTTTATCCTTTCACCTTCATGAGTCCACAGAACCTTTAAAAAGTGTTCACTTTCTAAAGCACAAATGAACTGAGCAGTATCACCACATTTCACAGTTTGGTCACGGAGTTTCAGGAGAATATTTGGGGAAGCTTCTCTCATTTCCTGAACAGCAGCAGCAGAGACTTTTGTTGTGCTTTGAGATGTTTGTGAAAGGACCGTTGTATGGAAGGTTTCTGTTTCTTTCACTGATGTAGCTTTCATGGTTAAACTTTCTGATAGCGTTTCCAAAACCTGCACACCCAGTTGGTACGATGGCTCGTGCATTGATTTAATTTCTTTTTTATAAGATTTGGTCTCCTTCTTTGCGAAAGGGGAAGCAACATGAACTTCTGATATTGCCTGCGACTGGATAGACTCTTTTACATCTTTCCCAGAACTTTGCCTATCTATGGCTTGCACTGTGTAATTAAGTAACAAAAAAATAACATTAAAATCTAAAATTACTTTACTGGGCCATCTTATGAACAAACTAAAATTATATGGATAATGAGAATGAAAGATATCTTCATGGGAAAACTCAGCATGCCAGATGCATTATGCTCTTGACACAAAAGGAAAATTTATTCACGTAGATGAATGAAAAATGACTTGTACTCATGCAGTTGATACACAGTTGATGTTCATCTCTTCTTTTCACTGAAGTTGTCCATTCCAATAATCTGTTATAATACTCTTTAAGGATGTAGTTTGTTAGTTTTTACGCACACCCCAGTGTAGAATACATCAGACAATGGTGTGCCTGCCACTTGTGCTCTGGTTTAAATTATTTTTGCTTAATTTAGTAAGATGTTTCTATTTTCTATATACAGGATACATTTTGTGAGATTTTAAGTTATATGACATTTTAAAGTAGAAGAAATGACAGTGTTTTATTGGTTACAGCTAATACTACCAACATTAGTGAACTAGCTGCTAACTAAAAGGTGTGAAAAGAGGAAAAGGGGTAATTAGTAACAGTGTGGTATACAACAAACTGAATCCCTTTGAACAAAAATGGGGCTTTACCTTCTGCAGTCACTGTAAGTGTAGCTGTGCAAGTTGTTTCTCCAGCACTATTTCCTGCTTTGCAAGAGTATTGGCCAGCGTGCTCTAAAAAAGCATCTACTATTATCAGCATAGCTGTGCCTGTAGACTCATCAAAATGGAAAACTATATCTTTTGTTGGCAACATAAGCTGTTGGTTATGAAACCACTGGATTTCTGGTTTTGGCATGCCAGTGACCCTGGCTTGAAATCTGACTGTTTCCCCGCTGCATACCCTGCAGCTTGAAATAGGCTGGATAAAGGTGGGCCTTTGGCCAACAGGCTCCTTCTTAAGTGAAACTGATGAAGAAACATGCCATTGGGACTTTGATGTAACTTCTTCAACCTTTTTAAACCCTGAAAAGAAGCATGCCAACTTTTAATTTCTGACTCTACGCTAGAATCAAGTTCTCTCTATATTAAGTTGTGGTTTTTTCCCCCAGCCTGGCAGCTTTACAGCATGAATCACTAACTCGTTAGTTCCCTGGTTTATAAACTCTGTTGCAAAGATGAAATAAATATTTCTGATTAAATTACACTGAAAATCACATTAGAATAAAACAACAAACCCTTGATTCTGTTCTGAAATTTGTGATGAATGTTAAAAAAATTCATGAGTGCACATTTATTTTTCTCATTTGTACCATTCTTGGGCACACCTTTGTTCAAGATTTTCTAACATTTCTTAAATGAAAACCTTGTATCAACACCAAAACTCTTCAGAGATCTTTTCAAGGCAAAGGCTTTTTAATGCAATACAAATCTGTTTAATAGACTTAAGTTAGAGACAAAATTTCTCTCATGTTTGGTGCATGCTTGATACTACTAATGATGAGAAGGCAAGTGCATGGAACATTGAAAACTATGAAACAAACTTCACTGTGCACAACCCATGTCCTGGAGACACAAGTGGATGTTGTGGACATCGTAAGATGATACTGATTAATTGAATTAAGAGACATGACATGACAAACAATGACTCACATATATTTATTAATGAATATTAATTAGTACGGCACACAATCTAATAAAAATATTATTTCTTTTTTAATTGCACATTGTACCTTCCAACTTCAAGTTAGCAGTACTTGTCACTTGGCCTACAGAATTACTAGCAACAAAGGTATAAATTCCTTCATCCTCTGGATAGGCTTCTGCAATTTCCAGCTGGCAAGTATCTTCAAAATGAGTCATCCTAAAGAAACGGGATGGCTTGATCTCCTTATCTTTGCAATACCAAGAGATTTTCAGATCTGCTCAAGTAAAATAAAAAATAAAAACAACATTAAGATGCAGTATGTCAGTAAGTAAATATTTCATAAACACATGGAGTAGAAATTACTTATATCATAGTTTTTCAAGGTTGAATATTCCTTGATAATGTACAATGAAGATAGTTTAAGATGACATCTAGCTTATTGATTATTTTACATTTCTAGATTGGTAATATTTATAAGGGAAAACCTTATTATTGCTACATTCAGCAATTAACTGGAAATCTCATTGTCTTTCTCTGTCTGGATACTTTTGAAATAAGGGAGGCAGAGCAGACTTTCAGTTTTGTCAGTGAGCATTTCTTGGCATTACATCTTGGGTAGAACTCTCCAAAGAGAACTCAGCAGTGAGGGTAGACAAAGACATAGGGAAGAACCAGTCAAGATGCAGGAACTTATCTACTGGGATAAAATAAAAATTCTAATTTTCATGAAATATTTTTAGTTTAATGTTCCCATGAATCGTACAGAAAATGGTACATCCTGGTAAGAGTTTGGGGATGAAAGTCAAGACAGATTTTTGACCTGTATCTTTTTTAAAGGGTGTGTCAATAGGTGGCACTAGAAGCTTTGTTCACTTTTCATGCTCATTTATGGAACAATGCTTTCCCCAGCATTACAGTTAGGGCTTCAAAGCTCTGCCATATCACTGCATTGACTTTTGAACTTCATGGAGGAGTCAGTATTCTGACAAGTGTTAGAAAGAACTACTGAATCCAGGATCATCCATTAAAAATGCTTATCACTAGGGATAGTAGCCTCTTAAATGTTATATCTATTGGCAGCTATGTACAGTTTTTAAAATTGTTAGCTAACCGTGAATTTATACACCCAATACTATAATCCAATATGTATAACAGATAGTTACTTAATCTTCAGAAAGACTGATTTCAACTCATGTTAATAGATTTGATTTGAGCAGCAGCTGAACAATTTTGATACCACAAAAATTGTATATGATTTCATTAAACTAACCTGTCCCTGTAACTCTGCACTGAAAACAAGCAGGCTGTCCTTCAGAAGTAACCACATCTTGAAGTGGTGTTATAAGAGTAGGTGGATAAACTGGCACTTCTAGATCAGGAGAAACCACTTCTGGGACTAAAGAAAGAGTCCAAAAAGTTACCATTAGGCCACACAGAAGAGTCTACAACCACAAAATGTTGACAATGCCATTTTAAATACACTTTAAGGACCATGGAAAACATACCTTCCACTGAAAGCGACGCTGAAGTAGTGGCAACTCCATAGTCATTCTTTGCTTCACATGTGTAAACTGCTGCATCTTCAGGGAACGTTTCAATCAACAACAAAGTGTATTCTTGTGCGTCATGAAGAAACTTGCACTTAAAGCCTGGAGAAAGCTGCTGCTCATCTTTATACCAAGAAATTTTGGGCTGGGGTCTACCTGATATTACAGCACAGAACCGGGCAGGTTTACCAGATTCCACTGTGGTGGGCTGAAGCTCCTGAATAATTTGGGGTGGCTCTGGGGCTGCAGATTCAAAAAGAAGATCTAAATATGTGTTGCTTATTAAAATTATTAAAAAGTTATAAGATCTCTTTCTTACTCTACCAAGCAAAAATGCTACGGTCAACATGGCCAGAATTCAAAGTCATTCATGCAAAGTTCAAAGTGATTGAGGGTCCAGTTTAGTATTCCTCACACAAAGTCTTCACTTCACTTGACTGGAGTGAAGTGGCATGGAATGGCAAGGAATACTGAACTGGGACTTAAGAAATATTGTTTCAGAACAGGTATCCATTTCAGTATATAAGATTTTTTTGAAAGATAAAATTGGAAGAATAATTTCTGAAAGTGACTTGATTGATCCCCCGGAGGCTAAGTATTTGAGAGATCAGCGTTAAGGGACTACTGCTTTATTTACTTGACTTGGCAATAGGAGAATTGCTTGGCCTATGCAAATACAGAGAAAAAAGTGCTATAACATTTTAATCAGTAATTTATTTCTGTGGAAAGAGGGTAAAAGAAGCAATGACATAGCCCAAGCTGCCCCAACTGTACAAGGATTCTCTCTAAGAAGTTATGCTAGGTTAATAAAATTATAACTCCAACAAATTTTCACAGAGCTACAGAAGACACAGGCTAGGAACTTCAATGATGAGCAAAAATGAATGTCCATGCATATCATGAGAAACAGAGGGTGAGTGAGATAAGATGTTTCTCTCTCTCTCTCTCTCTCACTAACAGAATATATATATCCAGTGAAAGAAACAAAACCTCCTGGCTTCCCTCTCTAATATGCTGGAACTAACAATGTAACAACAATACTGTGAACATACATACCATTAACATGAAGAATAATAGAGCTCCTGTTTCTTCCTGCTACGAAGGTGTATTCCCCAGCATCACTGTATCTTGTTTCAGTGATGCTCATCTGGTGGATTCTTCTTTCCACAACATACTGATATCTTTCCTCAATCTGGAAATTGATCTCAATGCCATCCTTATACCAGCGAGCCTCAACATCATCTTCATTGACTTCAAATTCGACTACAGCTCGCTGTCTTTCAATGACCTTTTATCAAGTAGAATAAATATTACAAATAGCACCTTCTTTTTCAGCTGCCCTCCTGCTTCATTAAACTTTCAGAGGGAAAACTCAGGAGGCTCTAAAGTCTGTCTTCAGCAGGACACAGGATGGCCTACTGCTTAAAGACAAACCCACAATAAACTACACAGGCCTGAGAATTGCAGATGTGCTCTTCTCCTCTCACTTACAGAGTCATAGACTCATAGACACCAAGGTCAGAAGGGATCAATATGATCACCTATTCTGACCTCCCGCATGCTGCAGACCATAAAACCTCACCGATCCACTCCTACAATGAACCTCAAACCCATAACTGACCTATTAACGTCCTCAAATCATGATTTAAAGACTTTAATACAGAGAATCAACCAGCAAGTGAGCCGTGCCCAATGCTACAGAGGAAGGCAAAAAAAAAACAAAACCCAGCGCCCAAGCCAATCTGCCCTGAGGGAAAATTCCTTCCCAACCCCAAATATGGTGATCAGTTAAACCTGAGTATCCGGGCAAGTCCACAAGAGCCAAGTCAAGAAGAGCTTCTCTGTAATAACTCAGAACCCACTCTATCTAATGCCCCTTCCCAGGTCACTATCATACCCATCACCAGTAGTAAAAGACAGACAATGGCCCAGCTACATTGTACATCATATCATTCCCTCCATAAACTTATCAAGCTCAGTTTTGAAGGCACCTAAGGTTTTAGCCCCCACCACTTCCCTTAGTAGACTATTCCAGAACTTTACTCCTCTGATTGTTAGGAATCTGTGTCTAATTTCAAGCCTAAATTTTCTGAAGGACAGCTTGTATCCGTTTGTTCTTGTGTCCACATTGGCACTGTATTCAAATAATTCCTCTCCCTCTCTTGTATTAATCTCCCTAATGTGATTATAAAGAGCAATCATATCTCCTCTCAGCCTTCTTTTGGTCAGACTAAACAAACCAAGCTCTTTAAGTCATCTCTCATAGGAAAGATTTGCCATTCCACGAATCATCCTTGTAGCCCTTCTTTGCACCTGTTCCAGTTTGACTTCATCTTCCTTAAACATGGGTGACCAGAACTGTACACAATATTCTCAGTGAGATAGTACCGTTATACGAGGTGCTGGTGCGAACACATCCCTATCTCTACTGGAAATACCTCTTTTGATGCACCCCAGGACCGCATTAGCTTTTTTCACTTACTAATATCCTATTTGGATAAATGAGAAGAAAGGTACTGGCTTGGTGAGAAGTATGTGTCTGTAGAATCCTCAGGCCCTATAGAATAGGGGTGGGAGTGGCCCATCAGAACCTAGTTGGAGCCCTGACCCCCACAACTATCGCTGTTGTGAAAGTATTATCCCATATAGTTTAGGTGTGATCTTACCCCTGCTAAAGTATATCCCATTAATGAACTATCACTCCTTTAAATGGTAGAATAGTGGTGCCATGAACTTATTCCTTATGTATATACTGTACCTGAACATCTTTCTGGATACTTTTGATACGAATATCACGACCTTCCACAACTAAGTTAGCACTGGATGTGTTTCCTCCTGCTACAACAGTGTACCGTCCCGCATCAGACATTTTTGTGGAAGGAATGAGGAGGCGATGGACAAATCTCTCCCTCTGAACTTTCACTCTAAAGACAACAAAAAGACAATGAACAGAGCTGTTTTTCTGAAAAATATAAAGAATAATAGGGTCTTTCTCCAGAGCAAAAGATTACCTGTCACCAAGCTGAAGTTCCTGGCCATCCTTCATCCACTGCACTGAAATGTCAGGTTCTGAGAGTTCACATTCAAAAATGGCTCGTTTCTTCTCTACAACCTTAATGTCTTTAATGTGCTTCCTAAATTCAATGTGACGAGCTATGGAAATACCATGGATATATGATGAGTACAGCAAACATCTATCAGGAAGATCATTAAGTTCCTTAAATATACAGAGTATGTAAACAAATACCTTCCACATATAAAGTGGCAGATGAAACAGCTTTCCCAGCAACAAAACTGTATTCTGCAGCATCACCAAAGTGGACATTTCTTATGGCAAGAGAATGTGTAAGCTTCTTAGTTCTTATTTGGCACCTGTCAGTTGATTTTATCTCCACCCCATTCTTTAACCACTTATATGTGATGCCTTCATAGTTGACAGTAACTTCAAATGTTATTGTATCTTTCTCTTCAGCATTGATGTCTTTCAGCATAGATGTAATCAAGATCGCTAAAAGAAAAAGAAATAGCCACATGACTTAAAAATGTGCCTTAACAGGAGCCTAAATTGTTTCTTAATCCTTTAATCAGATTGTATTTACACCAAGGTCCTGCTTCATCAGTTCTACAAAATAAGCCACTGATTGAAAATTGGACTTCCTGCATTTAGCACAAAATCCCAGAATGCCTTTTTAGCATTTATTTTGAAGTTACAACTTTTTAATAATCATCTTTGTATTTATGCTCTTTCGATTGGTTTTAAATTTTGCCTTACTGATGTCACAACAATATGTGATGATAACACAGAGTGACCTGTATAATCTTATTTTCTGGAACAAAAAAAGTTTAAAACTCAAAACTCAAACATCCAGCAAAAACATACCATCCGTAGTTGTACAGAGCTTTTCATTCAAGGATCTCAAAACACTTTAGAAAGGGCACTATTCCCATGTCAAAGAGAGATTCTATATGAGTTAAGATTTGAGAACTGAATCTAAGAATAACATCTTCAAAAGCTTCTAAAACACTTAGAGGAAAATAAAGTGATCAGGAACAGTCAGCATGGATTTACCAAGGGTAAATCATGCCTGACCAATCTCATTTCCTTCTATGATCAGATGACTGGTTTTCTGGATGCAGGAAGAACCGTTGATGTGATATACCTTGATTTTAGCAAGGCTTTTGATACAGTTTCCCACAGCATTCTCATTGGGAAATTAAGGAAGTATGGGTTGGATAGGTGGACTATAAGGTGGCTAGAAAACTGGCTAGATCAACGGTTTCAGCGTGTAGGAATCAATGGTTCCATGTCTAGCTGGCAACCAGTAACGAGTGGTGTGCCCCAGGGGTCGGTCCTGGGGCCGGTTCTGTTCAACATTTTCATCAATGATCTAGATTATGGAATAGACTGCACTGTCAACAAGTTCGCGGATGACACCAAGCTGGGGGGACCAGTAGACACGTTGGAGGGCAAGGACAGGATTCAGGGAGGCCTAGATAAATTGGAACAGTGGGCCAATAGAAATCTTATGAGGTTCAATAAGGACAAGTGTAAAATCCTGCACTTGGGATGGAAAAACCTCATGCACTGCTACAGGCTGGGGAACATTCAGCTAAGTAGCAGCAGTGTAGAAAAGGACCTGGGGGTCATGGTGGATGGGAAGCTAGATATGAGTCAGCAGGGTGCTCTTGCAGCCAAAAAGGCTGATGGCATGCTGGGCTGCATCAAAAGAAGTGTTACCAGCAGATCAAGGGATGTGATCATTCCCCTCTATTCTGCGCTGGTGAGGCCACATCTAGAATACTGTGTTCAGTTTTGGGCTCTCCACTACAAAAAGGACAGGGACATGCTAGAGAGAGTCCAGCGGAGGGCAACCAAAATGATTAAAGGGCTGGAGCACAAGCCCTCTGAGGAAAAACTGAAACATTAGGCTTATTTAGTCTGCAGAAGAGAAGATTGAGGGGGGATTTGATAGCAACCTTGCTTCCTTGATAGCAAGGAAGATGGAGCTCGACTGTTCTCAGTAGTAACAGAGAACAGAATGAGGAGCAGTGGTCTCAAGTTGCGGTTAGGGAGGTCGAGGCTGGATATTCGAAAAAACTTTTTTACTAGGAGAGTGGTGAAGTATTGGAATAAGCTGCTGAGGGAGGTGGTGAAATCTCCATCTTTGGAGGTGTTTAAGGCCCGGCTGGACAAAACCATGATTGGGATGGTTTAGTGGGAGTGGTCCTGCCACTGGCAGGGGGTTGGACTAGATGGCCTATGAGGTCCCTTCCAACCCTATGGTTCTATGATTCTATGATTTAGGAGCCTAAATCTCATTTTCAAAATGTGACCTACCCACTTGGAAGCAAAATCAAGGGGACTTTGAGCTCCTAAGTGCATATATCTCTTGAGACTGGCAACTTTGTCTCCTTACTGCTGTGTTCCCAATCTAACCAGTAGATGGGGTGCATTTCAATATATACTGAACACAAAGTCGTCATCATATATTAATATCATAACTATTTCTGGTGAGAGAACACTTTGGTTAAATTTTATGTTCACTTACGGTTCACCGTTAGAGTTGCACTGACTTTATCATTCCCACAGACAAATGTGTATTCTGCAGAATCTTCACTGCTTGTGTTCATGATATTGAGCTGATGGAGTTTCCCTTGAACCACTATTTTAAACTTCTGACTCATTTCTATTTCCACACCATTTTTTAGCCATACAGCAGGTACGTTGAAATGTGATACTTCACACTGAAAAGAGGCAGTTTTGGTCTCAGGAACCTCAATACTTTTCATGGTCTTTGTAATGTGTACAGCTATCAAAAAAATAAGAGAATGAAATTAATCAGATCATTGTCTTTTAAACTATGTTTATATAAACAGAAATACAAAATGCAACAGACATAACAGATTATCCAGTGTAAGGATTAGTAATAATATATAAACTACTGTAATGTGATATGAAATACTTACTTTCCACAAACAGCTTTGCTTTGCACTCTAGTTGTCCTACTACAGCTGTATATTCTCCAGCATCAGAGGGAGATACATTCTGCAACATCAGCTTGTGAGCCTTCCTTTGAGAGATTACCCTATACTTGTCACTTGGCTTAATCTCAACATTTTTGTGGAACCATTTGACCGGTACTGTATCATGGGACACACTCAATTCAAAGGAAACAGCAGCATTTTCCAAAGCAGTCACATCCTTTGGCTTTTTGATTATCTTGACAGCTTAAAGAAGAGAGTTACAACAGGTTATTCATACTTGTGACTTAAATGACTCATTAGACTAATTGCTGAAATGATCGCAAATTGACTTACTTTCAACATGGAGTCTGGCATTGGCTCCTAACCTTCCAAGCTTAAATCCATAAACGGACTCATCAGTAACAGCACAGTTTTTCACTCTGAGTGTGTAAACAGTTCCCTTCACTGTAATCTCATATTTGTCATCTGATTTAAGTTCAATGCCATTTTTGATCCACTGAACTTCTTTAACATCAGAATGGGTAAGTTCCACAGAAAAAACAGCATCTTGTGTTTCTGTTACAGTGAGGTTCTTTAGTGTTTTCTTTATTTTAACAGCTAAAAAAAAAATTACCAATAAAGCTGAAAAACAAACTGAAACTTGAAGAAAAATTAATTACTGTCATTTTAAAAAACATGTAATGAATCTTTTGTTTTAAGATACAAGGATATACATATTACACACATATCAAGCTCCTGAAGCCCTCACTCAAAACAAAAAAGCATTACCCAGGAGCTATTGGTATTTAAGATTAATATAATTCTCCTATATTTAAAATGCTACTACCAATGCTGACTTTTTATGGCTGAGGGCATACACTGAATGTTTTTATCAAAATATGGTAAATTCTAGCATGGAATTCCAAAAATTATATCTATTTATAGCTTCAAATATTATGCATTTTAAATACAAAAGACAGTTTCTAATAATGATGATGTACATCATACTTAGTTTTATTTTGTGTCTTAGGGTCTTATCAAGCCCTTAAAAGTATTAAAGCACTATAAAATTACTGACCTTCAACCTTCAGTTTGGCAGAAGTTTTCGAGGATGCTACTTTGTAGGTATATTCACCCATGTCATCTAGCTTGGTGACTGGAATATTAAGCCTCCTCTTCAAACCATCCGATTCGCTTCGGCACTGATCTGTCATAGATAATGGTTTACCATCCTTCAACCACTGGCCATCAGAATCAGGATTTGTTACCTCGCATTCAAAAACAGCTTCCTGGGATTCAGCTACTGTTAGATCAGTGAGAGGCTTTGCAATGGCTCCACCTGTTGGGAATCAAAAGCAGAAGTTATTTGTTAAGTGTTTCAGCCATCTCACTAGATTACTTTCCTTCTACACTGAAATTCACCTATGCTGAAATCCACTGGCAACACAGGTTCTGAAGACAACATACTGACTTTCTTTACACATACATATGGAAGGTATTGTGCAAGCATCATGGTCCCAATTGAGCAAAGCATTTAAAACACCCACCTAAATGCTGCTGAATCAAAGCCAAGGAGAAGACAGAAAAAAATTAGACAGAGGAGATACAAGCCTCAAGAAAAAGAGAAGAGAAATGAGAATGGAGAAATGTTTAGCAAGAGCAAAATTGCCAGCTGCTGCTACAAAATGTATAAATTGTTTATTACATTAGACATTATTTTTTAACCCAAGTGAGACACTTCTGGAGATTTAAAATCTACTAACCTGCTACTATAAGCTTCCCAGATGTTTTCTTTTCTCCAGCATAAAATGTGTATTCACCTTCATCGTCTTTCATCATGTTCACCACAGTCAATCTATGTATTTTGCCACGTGCTTCGATTTTGTATTTAGGACTAGGCTTGAGCTCTTGGTCCTTGAAGTGCCATAAAACATCAATACCTGAATGGGAGAGCTCAGTCTCAAAAGACACATTCTGAGTTTCAGTACATGTGATGTCATGAAGGCCTCTAATAATCTGAATTTCTGCAAAACAAGTACATTAGAAATTATATTAATTGCTACCACTTTATTGTATTGGCAGGAAGTGTTTTAAGAATTACGGTGCATCTTAAAGAATAGCTACCTTCAACTGTGAGATTGCAACTGGTTTCAACTTTGCCAACCATCAGTCTGTAGTGCCCTTCATCTGATGCATGGGTCCTAGTAAGCACTAGCCTCTGTTTAGTGCCTTTGCAGACAGCTTGTATACGGTCATCAGGCTTTATCTGTTGATCATTTAGGTACCATTTTGAGGAAGACACATCAGGCACTGAAACTTTACATTCAAAGATAGCTTTTGTTCCTTCAATAGTGTGAACATCTTTTAGAGGCACCACTATGTCTACACCTGCCAAGTGACAAATATATTCATGTTACAAAGCAAACAAACAAAACAGGCCACCCACGTCTTCAGAAAACATTGGACTGGCTAATAATGGCCACTTACTATAAACAGAGACACGTCCAGTGGTTGAAAGAAGCAGACTGGGAACATTAAAGGAGTAATTTCCACTATCTTCCTTTGTTACATCTTCAACTAATAACATATGTAACTGCTTATCCAGCACGATGTGCACCCTATCATTTGGCTGAATTTCAATACCATCCTTCATCCAGACACCTTCAACATTTTCTAGAGAGACTTTAACTTCAAGTTGCACGATATCACCCTCACAGACCTTTTGATCAGTAAGTCCTTGAAGAATAGTTACAGGACGAGCTATGAAATATGAAAGAAAAATAAATTAATCCTCACAAAGGATAAACAAAATAATTACTATTAAATCTGTAGGACAGAAGGGGTATGTATTTAGACAAACTTACGCTTCATCTTCAGTTTGCAACTTGTCTTTTTATCATCTACAACAAAGCTGTACTCTCCTTGGTCTTCCTTATTAACATCTTTAACAGTGAGAATTTGGCGACCCCGCCGGGAAGTAATCATGTATTTACTACTGGGTGTGAGCTCAACATCACCAAAATACCATTTCCCCTCCACATCTTCAGGGGAAATCTCACATTCAAGCTCGCCTGAGAAGGACTCTGGGACTTCAGTATCCTCAAGTTCTTTAACAAATTCAATAACGGCACCTGCATTAGAAAATAAACAGACTCACAAATGATTTTTTGAAAGAGTTTGATGAACCATTTCTTATCCAAACATTTTAGTGTGAAGAAACAAGCTTATATCCAAAACAAACATTTTTAAACTTTGAACATAAGCTGATTTTCAGAGGTCCATGTTGCATTAAAAAATATAAACATAGTGTAACATTTCTGTAATGTAAAGTCAGATGTATGCAGTTATGTTCATACATCATAGCTTTCTTTCTGGTATATTTAACTGTAAAAACATTAAATGGTCACAAAAGCTTTCATTTCTACCTTCAACAATCAGCTTAGCAGTTGTTTTCACAGTTTCGTCGTCTACCAATGCACAGCTGTAGTCCTCGGCATCAAACTTGTCTATCATTAGCACAGAAAGAAAGTGACCTTTTCTGTCAGAGTGCATTCTGTATTTGTCTCCAGAAAATATTTCTATTCCATTTTTATACCATTTCACTTTGACAAAGGGTTCTGAGGTTTCACATTCAAAGGTTGCCATGGAATCTCTCTCTTTTGCAACAACATCTTGTAAATTTTGTGTGAAACGAATCAGCTGTTTGGCTGAAGAAAAAAAAACCCAGAGTTGACTACAGAAACAAATGCATTTGGTTAATGAACAGAGTGTACTAGGGATTTACACTTTACCTTGTACTAGTAAGAAAGCGTGGCTTGATGTTTCACCAGCTATATTGATTGCTTTCACCATGATGCTGGCGGAGTCCTCAGCTGTTACATCTCTGATCACCAATTCACAAACATTATCTTCAGGCCAGTACCAGTATATCCGATCTGATCTCTCAATCTGCACGCCATTTTTGAACCATTGGCATTCAGGATCTGGTTTCCCTACCACTCTAACACGGAAATGTGCATCACTGCCTTGGGCTACTGTCTGGCTTTGAATTCGTTCAAATATCTTAGGTGCCTCCATACTTGGACTAAGCCCAATCCTCTCTGGTTTGACAGTTGGAATGGTGACTTCTCCTTCACCAAGAAGTGCTTTCTTTTCTTCCTCAGTTAACTCTTTGGTCCAGTGAAGAAGTTCCTCTTTTGTCTTTTTAAGCATTTCTTCATATGATTCATCCTTTTTACGAGACTTAAGCTCCACTGCAGTAATGGCTTCATAATAACCCTCCTCGGTCCTACGCTTGAATTTACTGCGCAGCTCTTCAGTCTCTTCTGATAGCTTCTCGTGAGTGATTCTCTCAGCCCTTTTTAGCTTCACCACCTCTTTGGTGGTTGTCTCAGCAGGCTTGTCTATCTTTTGTACTTCAAAGAGAAGTTTGCCAGGTTCCGTTGCTGCTGGCTCATGCCTAGGTTCAGGTGCGCGACGAAGGACAGATCTGAAATCTTCTTTCTGCTGGATCTCAAGTTTCACTTTATGTTCTGTTACCCCCTCTGGATTTTCGGCAGTAACCTTCACTTCACCAGTGTCATATGATTTGCAGTCCACAATGTCCAGATAGTAGATACCATCATAGCGAAGTCTAAACCTCTTGCTTTTACGAATGAGCTGCCCGTTGAGATACCAATTGACTTTGGGCTGTGGATAGCCTGTGACACGGCAGCGGAACCGTGCAGTTTCACCTTCCAGAACCCTTGCAGGTTCAGGGACTAAAACAATTTCTGGCTTTTGCTTCTCTTTTTGATCCTCTGTCACTCCAACAAGAGCCCCCTCATGGGCCATTCTTTCCATCTCTTCAATTCGCTGCAGTCCCTTCCTGCCTTCTGGCAACTGAGTTTCTTCCACAAGACTTTTCTCATCTTTAACAATAAGGGTAGCTGATGTGTGGTCAGTGCCATATTTGTTACTTGCTCTGCAAGTGATCACTCCACTGTCTCTAGGATAGGCTACACCATAGTCCAGACTGCAGTATCCAAATTCATTAATCATACGGAGTCTATTGGCTGCCTCCAGGGGCTTGCCATCATGTAACCACTCGACTACCATAGTGGGGTCACCAATTGGTGTCAGTCTGCAGTCAAAATGAGCTGGTCCAAAGCGCCTGAGCCTTAATGAAGTGAGTTTCTTCTTAAAGGATGGCTTTTGTTGTTTCTCTTTGTCATAAAGGTCTCCCTCCTCCCATTGCTCTTGACCATAACGCAAGTGAAGAGGCTCAAGCTCAGGAGCTGCAATCTCCTTTGCTTTGTATGTTCCCCTTGGAATGATCAATTTCCTTTCTGGTTCAGGTTCTGCAAATTCCACTTCAACATTTACCTTGCACCGTGTAGTGTCACGCCCCGCTTTATTGATAGCAGTGGCTGTATACCATGCAGCATCATGCCTGACAGTGGACTCAATTTTAAGTGCAGCTTCTCCTTTATTTCCCTCAATCCTAAAACATTAAAAAAAATCATTTTATCACTGATCCCCTTCACAATTAGGTCCCATCTCACAGCCCTTACACAGGCAAATTTCTGGAAGAGTCCAGGCTAATGTTTAATCATGTTTAGCATGGTAAGCTATGTCCACACGTACATGCTTATTTCGATATAAGTTAAATCGAAATAAATTAATTCAAAATAAAATCCTAAATTCAAATTAACTTAAATCAAAATAAGCAAAAACCTCAAATCGAAATAGCAAGTCCTGACACAGGACTTGCTATTTCAAATCAGGAGAGGGGCACCATGGGAGGTATGGCAACATGGCCCCTTCACTGGGCCTTGCCTCTACCCAATATATACAAAAAGGAAGGCACTCTGGGAAGGAGAAGGGCAAAAGTGTTATTTCAAAATAACCATTTCAAAATAACAGACGATTCAAATTAAAGTAGGTTTAAGCTATTTCGAAATAAAGTCTCTTGTTTCGAAATGACAGAGCTTGTCATTTCGAAAACAAGAAAATGTCGTGTGGACTTAATCTTTTTTAAATCAGAATAACCAGTGTTATTTTGATTTAAAAGATACATGTGGACATACCCGTAGTGTTTAAGGATCAACTATGAGTATGGCTTCAATGTACTAGGCATTGTATAAACACACGTTAGCAGTCTTTAGTGATCTTGAAATCAATGCAGGTTTGATCTACTGGATACAGGATGCTAATGGGGGTTCTTATACAATTCAATTTAACAGCTTTATTGAAATTTGCATGAGATAAATGTCTGAAAATATGCAAAAAGAAGGCCTGAACCTGTAAGGTATTGCACGCTTTTAGGGCCAAATCTAATTCTCATTGAAGTCAATGGAAAGACTTCCATTGTCTTTAGAGGCCATGGGATCAGGCCTTTCCTATTGTGAGTACTCTTAAGTCTCATTTAGTACATTCTCTGGGAGCTGGAGGCACTCAGAAGATGGTAGGAAGCACCAGATTTATTGATCTCTATATTGTTTTAACACATCTTTTTTTAAAAAAAGCACTTACTTGATCTTTGGGTATTTATGAGGTACAATGATATCACTGTTTTTCAACCATACAATGTCAGGATTAGGGTTACCAGTAGCTTTTACTGCCATTTCCAGTTTAGCACCTTCCTTGACACTAACATTTTTTAGTCTTTCTATAAAATGTGGTTTCACTAGATATTCTTGAGCTGAAAAGAGGAAGATAAAATAATCAGGAGACAGAAATTGAAATAGCTCCTATTATACGTTATAATTGTAGAACTTTTTTCTCCAAAACAAGCAGAGTAAATACCTTCCACTGTTAAGGTCATTGAGACTGAGGCTTTGCCTGCTCTGTTCTGAGCAACTACAGTCCATTCACCAGAATCATCAGGTCTAGCAGGGACAATGATCATTGACTGTGTGCCATCTTCTTTAATTACTATTTTATGGGTATAATCATTAACAACTTGCTGCCCTGCAGAAGAAACAATTTTTTACACCCAGTATTATTTCCTGATACGTAAAATACTCACAACACTTTTGTTAGATAATTATGTTATGAAAATAAACTGAGATACCATTATGAAACCAATATGTTTCTGGCATGGGTCTGCCAACTACTTTTAAGTCAAATCTTGCTGTCTGTCCCTCTGCACACTTAAAGGAAGTAGGTTTCAACACAAAAACTGGCTTATACAATCTCTCCAGTTGTCCCTCGTCAGTTTCATCTAGTCTGCGTGCAGGAGAACGAGATGGAGAACTACGGGCTGGAGAACGACTTGGAGAACGGGGAGAAAGAGACCTGAGGAGAGGACCAAAAAAAAAAAAAATTATGCTGTAATAATGATGCCTCAGACCAGGCTAACACAATATATGTCATTCATTTCCTGGGTCTAGTATTTTAAAACAAGATAAAATCAGCTTACCCAGGGGAAAAAGTAAGGTGGAATTATTAGTTATAGTTTGTTTCCTATTGTCTAATCTATATAAAGAATCTGTTCAGTGTCTAATAATATTACAGTTCGCTACACTTACAACATTTATTTTTCATATATATAGACATACATAAGGTGTACAGTATGCATGTACACACACGTATGCTGTGTGCACAAACACACACACACAAAATCCATTTATATCTATAACTGAGTGAGTTCTTTGTCCACTCAAATGTATTAATCTGTGTGGTGGAAGGCAAGAGCTGTTTAACAATGCAGTTTACAGCAGTTAAAATCCAAAGTGAAGAAAAATATATTATCTAAGTTGAGATGATTTAAGCAGACAGGACGTGGTTACTAAGATTATAAAACCAGTATCTTGTTTAAACATATTATCTGAAAGATGACACCTCCAGGATTCCACTGTCCCGTAACAATGGGGTTTTGGTTCAATACTGACACAGAGAACAGAGCATGAACTGACTGAATCACCATCAGAATTTATAACAGCATGCCAAGGCTGATGGACTACACTTGGTTAGCTTGGACTACGTGACTGGATCACTGGATACTTTTTATTTGTAGTAGACTAAAATGAATATGAGACTTGAATATTACCCTGTACTTACCGATATCTTTTCATAACATCTGGTGCTGGCATATAACCTGGAGCTCCAACTGGTGCAACAGGCTCAATGTATAGCTTTGCAGAGCAAATGGCATTTCCTTTAACATTGCTTGCAAAGACTGTATAAATCCCCTCATCTTCAGGCAACACAACAGGTATATATAGACTAGCTCTGCCATCCTGAAGAACTTCCATATGGTAATGCTCTCCATGCTTAATACGTTTACCATCCTTGTACCATGCGATCTACACAGAAGAAATTGTAAAAATTGGAGTGAACCCTCATGGATATTACAGAACAGTACCATGTACCCATGTATGTTACTTGAAATTTTGCTAGGTCTTTCCTATTACTTTTTAACCACTGCATGACCACATTTAGCTGTCAACCAATTTTAGCTGAAATAAGAGTAAAGAACAGCTTCTTGCAGTGGCACATAATATGAAAAATCAGTATCCAATATAAAACACAGTATTATGATACATAAAGGATGAAAGAGAAACTACCCAGATTCTGTAGTATGTTGCTACTTCTTTGTGACACTCAGAAAATGCCTGACTAGTACAAAACTGCTGTAGTGTTCTGGTGAATCTAGCCCATTTCCCTATCCAGAACTACTGAACAAAGTTATAAAACTGAAACTCAGCTTGATGGGAGAACAAAGCACTAAAATATGTCCTTTAAAAAAAACCTGTGGTTTTCTAAGATGAGTAGGGAAAAGAAGGGGTTCTCTGGCAGTGAGCTACCATAGTCAGTATGATAAGTTCCAAAGGGGTAGCCATGTTAGGCTAGTGGCACTTCTAAAGTCTAACAAATTTATTTCTCACATGAGCTTTCACAGAAGAAAATCCCTCTTCATCAGATGCTAGTTCCCCATCTTCAAGCATGAGAGTCAGTGGCATTTTCTCCCATGAAAGCTCATGTGATAAATTAATTTGTTAGTCTTTAAAATTGTCACTAGAATCCTTGTTTGTTTCACATCCAATATATTTTATATATAGCAGAAGATCTATTTCATACATAGATATCATTCAAAACAAAATCTGTATGATTTATATTACAAATTTATATATGTTGGTATACCTTGGGTAATGGATATCCAGTCATCTTACAACAGAAAGTAACACTCATTCCCTCAAAGATTCTATAATTCTTTAATCTTAAATCAAATCCTGCTTCAACTGTCTCAGATTCAGGAACATCAACCACCATCTCTTCTCTGTCTTCCTCCAGGAGTTCTTCGAGTGTGGTCTTAATAATTCTGTATTCAATTTCTTTGATAAGTCTTTCTTCAAAGGAAGAAATGTGGAATTCCTATGCACAAAAGAAACAGTGTTGTGATAGATTTTGCAGAACAGACTTCTTACATTTTTTAAACTAAATAGAAAGACTTCAACTACTCTCATCACAATTTAACATGACTGAAATGATACTTGCCTGCTCCTCTACAAAACTTCGGATCTGCACAGTGTCTTTTGCCATTTTCTTCCTAATTAAAGCTTGCTCTTTTTCATATTCTTTTTCATAATCAGCATATGAAATAGCTGGGGCCATCTCAGCCACTTTAGGTTCTTGTACATATGCAGTCACCTGAGTTTGGTACATCGTTTCTTGTTGCGATTTTATGTAGACCTCATAATCAGCTAGGAGTTAAGTACATAAGTCACTGGCCATGTTTTACTGGCATAAATATAGAAACAAGCTGCATAAGTTAACAATCAGTATGTATTATTTTAAACAGTTTCAGGCTGTTGTGGAACAAGTGCACATCCTGATACTCAGTAAGAATTGCTATGACAGATAGACACTCTACACAGTCTCGATTAAAATGTCATAATTTATATGTTCTAGGACAGGTGTTCTTAACTATGGACCACTTTTAAAGCAAGAATTCATCTTTCAGCATCCTAACTATACCTCACACCCTTCATTCTATGATTCTGGGAACTATGGAACTTGATGAATATTCACATGGACAACTAAATAGGCTAAATTAGCTTCTTTTTCTAAAGTGCATCCTCCACATTATTAGCTAGTTTTCTTCCCCCAGAATTATACTTGCAACTTTCAAGGTCCCAGATATTGTGCAGGCAATAAGAGGTCCCCAGGAAGACAGGAGATTCTATACTGTGCATGAGTCTAAAGTCAAATACTCTCTCCCTCTTGTAAGAATCCGCAGTGCCACAGGAAATTCACTGTAGGCACTTCTCCCTCTGCAGAGCTTCTAGCACCTTCTCCTTCTTGGGGTTAGGTGGAGGAACAGGGGAAGGGAACAAAGCTTATGTATTCTCCCTTATCATCTACTTCTACAGAAGCGTGAACCCTGGGTGAAATCCTGGCCCCACTGGAATCAAGGGAAAACCAGGATTTCAGCCTGTGAACCACAAGCGTTTCTGTAGATATTGTGGTTTGATAACTTCTATGAAGTGCCCATGGGTTAAGGACTGTCTTTAGGCGGATTGTTTAAAAGAATGCACATATTTTGAAACTATTGAATTGTGCACAAAGAGGAGTGACTGCAATACCTCATTAACCACTGTGCCACAAACTTGCCAAGCTTAAAGCAAGTTTAAGAAGCTCCAGTCTTGTTCTTTGATATTTTTTTCCACCACTTTTTTGTTAACCCCGCCTCCCTTGCCACACACACACACACACACACACACACACACACACATACCTTCTTCCAGTAAAGAGGCTGATGCAGAAGCTTCTCCATGCTTATTGCGAATAACTATAGTGTATTCTCCGGCATCATCAGCAAAGGTCATAGAAATTTCAAGTCTGCATTCCCCTGTCTCTTTTTTGTAACTCACTTTGTGCCTTTAAGAATATAGAAAACACAAACCTTCCATAATTCTGCTCAGTGGAACTTTTAGCTTATTTACTTCTCAAGATCTATGGCTAATTACTCCTTGAAAAACCAATGTTTTGATAATTTTTAAGGCCAATATCAGTTCAGTGGAACAGAAGCACAAGCACAAAAAAATACTGCAACCAGAGCTTAATTATACCATATTCATTTGATAATTGAACTCAGAGACAAGGGGCAGTACTGCCATCTTGATGATTCCATTATCACATACAATAAAACCTTCCCCATATCAGACTTTTGATATACAGAGAGCTTTAGGCTTGACATCATTTTCTGTAGGTGACTGTATCATGCTGCATTTCAGGATTGCCAGATGATATATTCAGATGCTCCTTCACTAGATATTTCTTTAATTCTATACACCACACAGATAACACAAACCAAAGACAATATGTATAATATATACATTGATATATGTGTCATTTTTCAGCTTAACTTCCTATCTATAATTGCCTTTCTATTATTTTAAAATGTACATCTTATAACCCAACAGAATAAACCATGGTATCCCATGGCAAAGAAAAACTGCCTGAGGGGTTTCTAATACAGATATGTTCAGAAACTTAGGGCCATATTAATTACTAATGACACTACACTGATATCAGTGGGGTTAGACTAAGGATGGATTAGTCCAAAGTAGAAAATTGAATTCTAATATGTGTCAAGTCTATGGAAGTATCATTTGCATATCAGAAAAATAACAATGTTCAAGTAGCTCATGTACCTGTAGCCAGTAGAAAGAGGTAGCCCAGCTTTTTTCCAGTAGACATGAGGCTTTGGGTTGCCCCCAATTTGGCACTCAAAAATGACACTCCCACCTTCAACTAACTTCTGCATGACAGGTTTAGTTATAAAGTAAGGAGCTGCAGCTTCCCCAAGCACCTCGTGTTCCACAACAGTTGTATCTATCATTACTACATCTTTTGACTCCTCATAGCTGGAATAAGATTTCAAAGAAGGCAAATGAGCTGATGCAGAATGTGGTCATAAATAAATAAAATGGAAGTAATGAATAGTCACAATATGAGCAGTCGGATTAGAAAAATAACTTTACCGTTTCTCTTCTGCAACAGCCTTTGCAGAAACTACTTCTCGGCTCTCAATATCCTCAGAAACTGTAAGAAAGATGTAATAATGTTGATGTCAAAATATTTTAAAAGTATACAAAGCAGCCAAGAGGGAAGGTAGTTTTGCTGACTGGATTTAAGGTTCAGGTACTTGTACTGGGACAATACATCAAGAATCTCAGCTTCCTCACAACTGGCACCCAGGTGACTTGGGGAGTCTCCCTTCTGGCCCCCTCAACCCAGCATGGCAGTAATATAGTTACTGTCAACATTGCTCAGCTATTTAGTGCTCTTCACCCTTAACATTTTCTCTTTCACGTACTATTGAGCAGTGTTGATGCTGTGGTATTTGCTGATCAGATATGACCTATATGGCCAATTTCCTTAGTGGGGCCTGGGATGGTGGGTGTGCCATAATGTTCCTTCAGTGTCAAGTTCCAAAGGGGTAACTGTGTTAGTTGAGCTGTGGGTTTTGGACTGTCTGGAATATAACTCAGTAATAAGGCAAACTCTTTCTCCCTCTTAGATACTTGTGCAGATCCTTGGGCATGCACATGGGGGCCCATATTATTTATTCTTTCCACATGGGACTTCATTTCTGGGCCACTTGTTAGTGAGTGTTGGTCTTGACATCAGAGGCTGAAGTATTTGTCACTAGTGGTTGGGAGTAAAGGGACCACAGACAAGTTGAGGAGATACAGGGCTATGTCCCTTTCTCAAAATAGGCATCAACCAGTCATCATCCATAGTGATGGGACTAATCTGTAGGGTGACTGGCTCATATATTTCTGTGTGAAAACACGGATGGAGAGGGTGCTGATAGTATACACCACTCTTGAACAGTCCTTGATTTTGCCCTTGGCAACACAAAATCTTTGATTAGATGAAGGGACTAGGTGGGAATTGCTATCAGACTGAGCAAGCCTGGAGGCTGCTTTGGACAAATCAAGACACACCCTCTGTTTCTGCAGCTGCCAGAACTACTAGCTCTTGGGTATAAAGGAAGTTATACTGTAATTTAATAAAGCTATTTTGACTCAGCAGAGTGTTTGTATTCTTGCTGTGACAAATATACTTGCCCTGCACATGTAAGTGGCATGAAGTGCTGACAGTTCCAGCCACGTTAGTAGCAGTGCAAGTAAATCTTCCACTGTCTTCTGCAAAGACTTCGCGAATCACAAGGCGAGCAGCTCCTGCTTTGAAAGTAATCTGAAAGTCTATGGAACTCTCAATCTGATAGTCTTCTCTGTACCATGACACAGTCGGGGCTGGATGGCCAGAGATGAAGCATTCCAAAGTGACAGATTCTCCTTCAATAACAGTAATGTTTTTCAGACCCTGTATTACACAAAAGAATGTTTACAATGAATATGGCTCTTCGCTAGTAAATAAATCATTTCAACCATATGATAAAACAGCCCTGAAACTTAAAATTCTGCATCTATATCAGAATGAGATGCTGATGTTCAGTGACCCAAATAAATCTGAGAGAAGAGATATTTTCAAGCTAGAACTTTTGAAGATGGAGTTGGGTTGCCTGAATGTGTTACTCTTCACTGGGAAAATCAGAGGGAACTTGATCTTTTGGCAGATCCTTGTGAAAATTCATTTGTTTCACTTCAGAAAAGATTCATTCTGATAGGTCACTTGACTACTGAGCCTGGCAACTGGCCACGAACATAACAAACCATGTCAGAGCTCCAGAAAGTAACTGAATGTATTAAATACCTGAGAAAAAAGGGGTGAACAAAAACCAGATTTTAAAGGAAATTAAAGGTAAAGCAATGTAACCATGTATTTGCATTTTTAACTACTTACTGAGACTATGGTTGGTGGGGTAGCAGGAACTTCTGCTGGCTCAGGAACTCTAGCTGTTTCTGTCACCTAAGACATAGAAACCAGTGTTACTGAACATCCCATAAAGCTAAGCAAATAAACGGAAGACACACCAGAATTGACATAGGAAAAGTTTCTTTGTAGAGAGTGACTGCTGCTTGCTGTGACAAAATGATGTTATGAGCTTATAAATGGTTGCATAAAACAAGCATCACAATGTAACATAGACAAAGATTATTAGGCATGTTTTACAAGGATAGGCTTATACATAAGGGGAACTGTAAACATGCTAGGTTACTTTCTTGGTTCTAAGATGTAAATTAGCTAAGATGATTAGAATTCACTTAATGACAAACCTCTGCTTCACCTTCTTGCATCAATTCAATGTGTTCTTCCCGTACCAAACCACCTCTAATGCTCTCACTTATCTCTCTTTTGGTTTCAACATCATAACGAATCTTATAGGCATCAGCTGCCTCTCCAAAGGGAAATTGTGGAGACACAACCTTCTCTGGCATCTCTCTGGTTTCAGGTGGCTTTACATGAGGTGGTTTCACAGGTCTGGTGATCTTCTGAACGGAAGTTGCTGATAACTCTTTTTCCAGAGTAGCCATAGCAGATCCTGCTATTGAAACCTAACAAGCCCAAGAGAAAGTTAAAGTTGTATTGTGCCATTTTCAAAAGATACAGTACGTATTTCCCAAGCAAATCTGTAGGACAGATTTCATATGAATCTGTTACTTCCTTATTCTCTTATTTATTGACTTTAGATAACATACATAAAGACACTTTCAACCCCATTATGCAGTAAAATACTAGTTGTTAAAAATACATATTCCTTTATGCAGACTAGAAATTATACAGCATTTAAAGTATTCTATCATATTGTGTTACAATTTTGTCCTTTAAATAGCACATAGGTCTTTGAAGGAACATGCTGTGTTGTTTTCTAGGCTTGTTCATATGGACACTCAGATTTTTACTAAGGCATCACAGAATTAATTGTATGTGAGGAAGAGATTAAAATACCTGAACAGATTTCAAAATGCTACTTTATGAACAACAAAGTTGCACTTTGTTCATAATTTTTATGAATACAGTACAGTAAAATTATTTTAAGGAATGGTTGTAATATTTTTTAATATACTTAAGAAAAAGGACAGTGCAGTTGAAGAGATAGAGTAAGTCTAAATTTTAAAAATATAGGAAAGGAGACGTTTGATGGGACCTATGAAAAGAATGAAAAAAACTCTGAAATAGTAGAAAGGAAAAAGTAACATGAAATTAATGCAACACATGGTTCTTTATGGAGCTATAAAAATATACTTTGGATTAGGGATGTAAATCATGTTAATTCCTAATCCAATTTAGTATGCAGTAAAACTACTACAAAGACAAAATAAAGTACTGCTATTGAATAATTGTTTCTTTCACACAAGAAGTGAGCATAAATCAGGATTTTCTTCTACCCTTCAAACAGACTGAAGCTCAATACCAGGCATGTAACATATTATTGTAAATGCTACATATTCTAGTTGCATTCTGAATATACAAAATGGCTAGCATATTAATAAAAGCTCCAAAACTCACTTTTTTGCAGGATTTCACAAATAAAGGCATACATTTCTTTGCATTATTATAGTTTATTTTCTTGGGAACAGGGCAACATAAATCAGAGAAACAGACAGAGTCCTTTGGCACTTTTAAAAAATGAAAAATATATACTTATTGGATAAGCTTTGATAAATAAATGTGTTAGGCTGTGTTCATAAAGCATTTTTGTTTCAAAACAACGAGGTTGTTTCGAAACAAAAAACCATGTTCACACGATGCACAGCTGCTTCGAAACAATGGGAACCCGTTGTTTCGAAACAACAGTGTTGTTTTGAAACAAGTTAAACCCCATTTGGGGATGAAACAACCTTGTTTTGAAACCGTTGTTTCAAAACAATGCGTGTGAACATGTTGTTTCGGAACAAGGTGTTCCGAAACAACATTTGAAGGGCTGCCCCCTCAGCACCCTGGCCAGGGAACCCTCAGCACCCTGGCCAGGGTGCTGAGGGGTGTTCCCTGGCCAACAGAGCGGGGCTGCTGGCACCGGTGAGGTTCAGCGCAGCCCAGCACTGAACCCCGCGGGTGCCTGCAGAGCGGGGCTGCAGGCACCAGCAGGGATCAGCGCTGGGCTGCGCTGAACCCCGCCGGTGCCTGCATCCCCCTCCCCAAGCGAAACAGCATGTTCACACTGTGAACTTGCTATTTCATTTCCCGCCTTTTTCCTTATTTCGAAGTAACTTTTTGTTAATTCATCATAAGTTATTTCAAAATAAGGTGTTATTTCGATATAAGTTGTTTCAAAACGACTTATATCGAAATAACCCCCTGTGTGTGAACACAGCCTCAGTCTTTAAAAGTGTCACAGGACTCCATGTTTGTTTTGCTAACTTGGCTACCCTTCTGAAATAAATCAGAAAGATAGCACAACCTCTTCCCTCACTTGGAATCAGCTCAGTATTGTATAGGGTAGCGAAAGGAGGGGCATCAATATGCAAAGCATAAACTATCAGTTGTTTTAACTGAGCTCACTTTTTGCCTGACTTACCCTTCCTCCACTTCTTACCTCATAAATATGATCTGGCTTAGGAACAGTAATTTTTGAAACTGTAAAATGAGGACTTGCTGTCCGGGGACGT